>WYDI02037261.1:0-29938 GCA_009867235.2 Psittacus erithacus | reverse complement strand
GACACAGGGGCTTGGAGCAAGCTGCTCTAGTGGAAGGTGTCCCTGCCCGTGGCAGGGGCTGGAGCTGGATCAGCTTTAAGGTCCTTTCAGTCCAAACCACTCTATGACCCCTGCTGTATCATTCCCCCCTGGTATCCCCCAGCCCCACAGTTTGGTGGTGGCTTTGGTGGAGGTGAGCACTGCAATGCCAACTTTTTGCTGGGTCCGGCCACCCTGCATGTCCCAACTGGGAGAGGTAACGTGCTGTTCTCCTTCAGCAGCAGGACTGTTTGTCCTGGGTGCTTTCCAGCGAGCCTCCATGGGGCTGGAGCCGGCCGAGCTGTCCTGGGTGCAGAAAAGGTCCTGCACCCTGTGTCTGACACTGGGCATGAGGCTTTTAATTCCCTGGGAGCCGTTAGCAGCACGTCCTGCTCCA
Source organism: Psittacus erithacus (assembly GCA_009867235.2). NCBI lineage: Eukaryota > Metazoa > Chordata > Aves > Psittaciformes > Psittacidae > Psittacus > Psittacus erithacus. Next base: position 29,523 of record WYDI02037261.1, on the reverse strand, counting down.
TGCCCAGCACGGGCACTGCAGAAGAAAGGATGCTTCCAAGAGAGCAAGAAAGCCCCCAGAAACTCAAGATAGAGAAGCTTTTCTACCTCCAGCATCCCATAAGCTGCTGGGATGGGCAGCATGCATTTGCACATACATGTATAGGAACCCAGCACTGAATAAGGGTGTATTTAGGACGGAGTTGGGTTTCGGTGAAGGTATAAGCAGGATGCCAAGCTGGATCTTTGTTTCTCCTATGGGCAAATCCCCCAGGGGATGGAAAATGAGGGATGTTCCTGCCATGCTCTGTTTGTTGACTTTGCAGCAGTTGGATTAAACAGGAAAATATTGATTTAAATATAGCACCTCACTGGAGCAGAGGAGTCGTGGGAACGTGGCCCCCGGCGCCCCGGCCGCTGCCTTCCCCACCTGCAGCTCCCCAAGCAGGGTGGATGCACCCCAAAACAGTCATTAGGGATATAGGGAGATTTCCGGAGGGAAACATTGGGGTCACATTCCCAGGGATGCTTGCATAAAACACCCTCATCCATGCTGAGCATCCTCCCTCCGATCTCGCTCCAGCATGGCTCATCCACCACGCGCCAGCCATAAATCCCTTGGGCAAAGTTTGGCATCTTTGGACCTATTTATCCCATCCGTTGCCTTTCCATAAATCTCCATAGAAACCAGGTTTTGGGCCAGGGCTGGGAGTTTTCTCATTTTGTGGTGTTAGTGGGAATCTATAATTAAAGTTCTTGCAGGGGGAGGATGGGGATGGGTAAATCTTGGCTTTCCTCCCCCGGTGCCTGTAGTGATGGGTTGTCTGGTTATTGCTCCCCTCGCTATGTGCTCAGTGAAAAGCTGGGGTGGGGAAACTGAGGTACGCAGGGAAGCCCTTTGAAGGAAGGTTGGAGGTGGGATGGAGCAAGGAGAAGCCGGAGGGCATCAGGAGGACCCTATCAGCAGCACAGACCCTATGGTGGGACCACCGGCATGAGGCCAATAACATGGGTAGGGGAGTGAATTAGCCCAAATCCCCTTAACCCTGCCCATTTTTACCTCTTTCATTCCCTGCTCCCAATCCCTCCTTAACTCTGCCCATTTTTTCCTCTTTCCTTTCCCAGTTCCAACATCCCTTTAACTCTGCCTATTTTTGCCCATTTCCTTCCCCGGTTCCAAAATCCCCTTAATTCCACCCATTTTTAATCCTTTCCTTCTCCATATCCAAAATACCCTTAGATCTGCCCATTTTGCCTCTTTCCTTCCCAGCTCCCAGGGTTTTGAACACCCTTGGATGACACAGCGGACATGTCTGGTGTCACCTGTAGCCATGTCTCTTGCTCCTTGCTCTATCTTTAATTAAAAGCCTGTAATTAACTAGCCAGCAAGCTCCAACATAGGGGACAGTCCAGCTAGGATACACATCCTTTGATCCCAAACACCCCAGGGCAGCACCTCATGGGTGTGGGGTGACCTGTGATGGTGTCCATGGGGTGGGATCCAGCCCTGGAGCGAGAGGGTTAGCACTGAGCTGAGCTCGGTACTGGGGGCTGGCCTTGGCCTGCAGCTGCCTGGCCCAAAGGTCAGGCTCTTGGCAGGGTGCCGGGGCTGCAGAGAGGGTGGGAGGCTGGGACAGGCTCCTTGGGAGCTCCACTTCCAGCCTGCAGAGAGACCCATGGCCCTGTGCCCTGTGCCTGGTGCAGGGGTGCATGGAGAGCTCCCTGGTGCAGGGGCGCACATGCAGGGGTGTATGAAGAGAACCCTGGTCCAGGGATGGACACGCAAGGGTGGACAGAGAGGTTCTTGGTGCAGGGCTGCACATGCAGGAGGACCCTGATGCAGGTTGCACATGCAGGGGTGCACAGGGAAATCCCTGGTGCTGGTGTCTATGTGCATCCCTGTACAGGGAAATCTGGATGTGCATGTGAATCCCTATACAAGGAATCACTGTTGCTGCCATCCATGTGTAATCCCTGTACAGGGAAATCCCTGGTGCTGGTGTCCATGTGTATGCCTGTACAGGGAAATCCCTGGTGCTGGTGTCCATGTGCATCCCTGTACAGAGAGATCCCTGATGCTAATGTGCACATGCATCCCTGCAAGGGGAGGTCTGCAGTGCTGGACCACATGGGAAAGTCTTTGGCACAAGGGTTCTTGTGCAAGGGTGCACAGGAAGGTAGCTGGTGATGGGGTACACAGGTAGGAGAGGTGCATGGAGAGGTCCGTGGTGCAGAAGTGCACCAAGGGTATATGGAGATGTCCCTGGTCCATGGGTGCCTGTACAGGGGTGCACAACAAGGACCCTGATGTAGATTCAAAGGAACATAGGGACATCCAAGGTCCTGCTATCTATGTGTATCTCTGCACAGGAAAACCCCTGAAGATCAGCAGTGCCACTGCACACCTGCATCCCTGCATGAGGAGATGTGCACCTGCATCACTGGTACCCTCCTGTGAAAGTCAGCTGGGATGGAGGCTCAGAGCTTCCCAGGTCTTGTTGCTCTGGTGTTAGGTCATCATTGCAAGGGGTTTATGGGATTCAGAAGCTTTCCCAGGGATGTTTCCCAAGTGGAAGGTGTCCTGCGAATGCTGATCCCTGTGTGATATGGGAGGGACCAGGGAGGCGAGTGCTGGTCTCCCCTTGCTGCCTTGCTGCAACTTCATTGCTGGGCTCCACCACCTGTGTGGTGCAGGCAGGTCCCAATGAAGCAGTTCCCTCAGCTTTGGAGCTGCAGCATGGACTTCTAAATTCAGAATGGAGAAGGTGCTGTCGCACAAGGGAAAGGTAGAGTTGGGCAGCCCTGGGGTCTGGTCTGTGCAGAGTTTCTTCCCCTTTTCCCAGGGCTTTCCTTTGTAAAGCAGGGGAAGAGATGCCCTTCCTCACATCCATCCATCCATCTCCATCCACCCACTTCCATTCGTACATACATCCCTACCTACCCACCTCCAACCAGTCACCCATCGACCTCCATCCACCTATCTCCATCCACCTATCTCCATCCACCTATCTCCACCCACCTATCTCCACCCATCTATCTCCACCCACCTCCATCCCTCCATTCATCCATCCCTCCCTCCATCCACCATCCATCCATTCATCCATCCATCCATCCATCTATTCTCCATTCATTTATCCATCTCCATCCAGCCATTTCCATCCATATATACATCTCTATCTACTCATCTCCAACCACTCATCCATCCATCTCCATCCATCCATCTTTATCTTTCTCCATTCCATCTCTGTCTGTCCATCCATCCATCCATCTCTACCCACCTCCATCCATGTCCATCCATCTCTGTCCATGTCCATCCATCTCCATACACCCATCCAGCCATCCCCTTCATCTCTCTCCACCACCCATCCCCACCAGCCATCCAAAACTAGAGGCCCTACTAGCCATACACACATGCTTCCCAGAGTGGGCATGGTCCATCTTCCAGGCCATCTCCTCTTGAAGGCATCAAGCCCAGCTTGCACAGACAGAACCCCCTAAAACAAATACACTGAGGTTTCCACCATGGTGTTTCCAGGCCAGGATGTGTCCCGAGAAGCAAAATCAGCCGCTTCCACCCCCTCTCCCTCAACGTGGCTCTTTTTAAAGCTCTGATGGTTGGTCCCGGTGGGGCTGTTTCTCCGGGCTCCCTCGGTTTCCATGGAGAGGATGGGTGAGGAATTTCAAAGGGAATGGCTCCAGTAAATGAACTCTTCTCTAAAAATAGTGTGTTTGCTTTTGGGTCTTTGGGAACTGTGGCCCGGCCAATGGGAGGGAGAATGAAAATCAGCATCTGGGTAAAGAGATTCCAGTAACTTGCTCTTGCTGCAAGCTCCTCTTGGAGCTCAGCTTCCGGGGGACTGGTCCCAGTCTGCCCAGTTCCTACCTGCACTGGGACCAGTTGCTCTGTGACCACCTCTTCTGGTTGCAGACGGGGTTGTCCCCAGGCTACGTGTCCCCCTGTGCCTTATATAGGTTATTGTAAGTTGAATCTCTTTAGTCTGAGGGGTAGAAGGGTTGAGGGCAGGAACATGTTGAGCTTGTGTGCCCCCATGTCCTGTGATGTCCCAGAGCCCCTGGGCATGTCCCTTCTTGGGAATGGCCACTACTGTCTTCCACCCCACCGGTGACATTCAAGACACCAACAAATCCCATTAGGACATCTTTGCATGGATACGCTGGGAAAAGGACATCTGTGGCAGTGTCCACCTCTGAAAGAGCCACTGGGACATGTTTCCAACATGGGAACTGCCACCACCAACATCCCCTCTGGAGAAGCCACCATCCCAGTGGGGGAACAGCCACCACCCGGTCCCATCAGGAGAAGCCAGCACCGTGACGTGGGGACACCAGCATCCTCGCATGGGCCTGAAGAGCAGTTCCTTCGCTTTGCAATGGAGTTGCTATTTGTGACTGCCTGTTCCCGAGCCCTCCGGTGCTCTCCAAAAAAAACAAGAAGGGAGTTGTTTGCATGGGAAGATTGGCATCTCCAAGCCCGGGATATGGTTTCCTGCTTTTTATAGCTGGAGTAGCAGCAGACTCGTCGGCCTGCCCTGATTTGGCATCCTTCTTCTTGCATTTTTTTGGGGTTGGAAGGGTTTCATCCTGACCCCTCAGCAGAAACACCGTCTCTAGCAGTAAGGGATCGGGTTTGCTCCTTTTGGCTTTTTGGTTGCCCAAAACCTTGGTGAGATGGGATGTAGATGGCTCAGAGCCTCAGTAAGCGGAGAGGGGACTCGTCCCTTGGTCATCCGAACCCGGAGCAGGTCAGTAGATGCTGAAACACCCTTTCCTTTCCCCTTTCTCCCCCTCACCCTGGGTTGCTGCTGTGACAATGATACGGCAGGGAAGGTGTCACTTCTCACCTTGTTCTGATGTGACGTGGGATGTGGGCGTTCCTGGAGAGGTCCATTATGTGCCCCCCAGCTCCCTTCTGCCCTGTTTGCAGCTGTGCTGGGTGAGAGGACCCTGAACATGAGGTGCTGCAGGGCTCGGTGTCCATGGGGTGATGCTGGGGATGGGGACTGTTGTGGGCTCAACAGGGGTTTTCTTATAGTGGTTGCATCCAGGCTGCTGCCAAGGGGATGGATCCAGGCAGGGGTGGCATGAGAGGAGCCAGGGCAGGGGCATGGCATAGATTGTTTGGGGATCCTCGGTCCTGGGTGCCCATCAGCTCCTGGATGCTTATGGATTTGTGGGTCCCCATGGATCCCTGGTACTTATTGGAACATGGATGTCCATCAGCTCCTAGATGCCCATTAGTTCCTGGGTGCCCATCGATGCTCCTGGATGCTCATGGACTGCTGTGTGTTCCTGGGTGCCCATCAGTTCCTGGATACCTGTTAGCTCCTGGCTGCTCAGGGACTTCTGGGTACCTGTTGGCTCCTGGCTGCCCATCAGTTCCTGGGTGCTTGTGAATTCATGGCTGTCTATGGACTCCGGGTACCTATTGGATCCTAAGCATCCATCTGTCAGTTCCTGGCTGTCCATCGTCTCCTGGTTACTTGTGCATTTCTGGGTGCCCATGGACTCCTCGTACCTGTTGGATCCCTGGCGCCCATCAGCTCTTGGGTTCCTGTCATTGTGTGGTTTCTTGTGGATTTGTGAGTACCCGTGAACTCCTGGAACCTGTTAGGTCATGGAAATCCACCAATTCCTGCATCCCCATGTGCTCTGGATGCCCATTGTCTTCTGGGTATCCATGGACTCTTAGGTATATATTGGCTTTTGGGTGCCCATCAGCTCCTGGGTGTCTGTGTGTGTGTCAGCTCTTGGTTGCGTGCGGGTTCATTGGAGTCCATGGACTCCTGAGTACCTGCTGGATGCTGGACACCCATCAGTTCTTGGGCGCCCGTGGACTCTGGATGCCCATAAGCTCCTGGGTAACTGTTGGCTCCTGGGTGTCCATCAGCTGCTTTCTGTTTGTTGACTCATGGGCACCCGTCAGCTCCTGGTACCTATTAAATCATGGGCACCCATCACCTCTTGAGTGCCCATGGAATGCCCATTGGCTTCTTAGTGCCTTTGGGCTCCTGGTACCTATCGGATCTTGGAAACCCATCAGATCCTGGGTACCTATGGGGTGCCCATTGGGTTCTGGGTGCCCATGGACTCCTGGGTTTCTGTTGGCTTCTCAATACCCAACAGCTCCCGGGTGCCCATAAGATCTTTGATGTTGCCAGGTCCTGGTGCCCATCAGCTCCTCGGTGCCCACGGGCTCCAGGTTAGCTCCTGTGCATTCATCACCTTCTGAGCATCCATCAACTCTTGGGTGCTCTTTGACTCCTGGATATCTCTTAGGTTCTGGTGCCCCTGGAATTATGGGCCCACATGGGCACATGGGTGCCCATCAGCTCCTGATGCCCAACAGCTTCTGGTGCTCAATGGATCCTGACGCCCATTGGCACCTGGTTGCCCATGAGTTCCTGGGTTCCCTTTGGGCCGCGGGTGCCTATTGGTTCCTGGTGCCAGTCAGCTCCTGGATGCCCATCAGCACCCGATGCGCATTGGCTCCTGCTTCCCATCGGATTCAGGTGCCCATGAGCTCCTGATGCCCTTTGGCTATTGGGTGCCTATCAGCTCCTGGTGCCCAGTGAATCCTGGTGCCTATCATCTTGTGGGTACCAATCCCTTCTGGTGCCCAATGGCTCCTTGAGCAAATGGCTTGTGGATGCCCATCACTTTCTGGTGCCCATCATCTCCTGTTGCCCATCACCCCCTAGGTGCCAAACCAGTGCCCTCCTGAGTACCCCAACTTTTGTTGCACCTGGATCCACACCACAAGGGCACCCAGGGCATCTCATACCCCCATGTGCCAGGCTGGCACCCAGCAGAGATGCTGAGGGGCTCCAGCATCAGACACCCTTCTCCCTGGCTTCCCTCTCCCAGCCAGAATCCCAGTAACTATTGCTTTTTAGGTGCATTTGGAGGATGCTGGTGAGGATCCAGGGATGCTGATGAGTCAGGGGGTAGCATTGCAGGGCCCAGCACTTAGGGCAGGCAGCAGAGAAGGAGGAGGAGGAGGAGGAGGAGGGGGAGAGAAGAGCAGGGCTGACCTCAGCATCTGGAAAGCTGCACTCTTGGGCCGTGGCCTGCGTGCCGAAAATCGGAGGCCAAAAAAATCCTTCCATATTTGGTGAAAGCTGCTCCAGGGCTCGGGAAAGGCTCCATGCAAACGGGGGGCCGGGAAGGCCCCCCTGCTCCCTGGACCACGGCAACACGGGTTCTGCAAGGAGATGGATGGTAGGGATGTGTGTGTGTAAGGTGGGGTGAACATCACAGATGGGGTGAGAGTGGGACATGGGGAGGGGGGATCTATGGGATGCTGCCAGAAGCACTGAGACCATGCTCTGAAATGCACCAGCATGAATCTGAGCTTTGTATTTGGAGGGGAAGAGGAGAGAGAACCCCTCACACCCCAGCTCTGGTGATGCAAACCCTAACTTGAAGTGAAAATCCCATGGGAAAAGCCCCACAATGCATTTAGAGGATGATTTTTGGTTGCTTTGGGAAATGAGGCTCCTTCCATCTCCCTGTTTCCCATCCCACCAACACCAGTCCCAGCACTGCCGGTCACCAGGATGGCACCGGGATTCCCAGCATCCTTCCACCCCACCCTGCAAAATTGCTCCGACTCCTTTATTTGTTATTCCTGTTTTTTTCTCACACTTAAAAAGCAGAATTGCAGCCAGGCCGTGTCCTCTGGGATGAATCACGGCAGCCGAGAAGTCAAAGAAAGGAAAACAACTGAATTCTCAGTGCATCTGTTTGAGGCTGAAGCCACCCTCCTCCTCCTCCTCCTCTTTCTCCTCCTCCTCTTCCTCCCTGTCCTGGAGGCGGTTGTGGTGCCGGGTTTCTCCATGGGAGCATCCCTGAACAAATCAAGGCTCCTCTGTGAGCCTGGAGCCTGGGAAAAACCACGACCGAGGGAAAAGCAAACATCTCCAGCCCCAGGACTGCGCATAAACACGGGAGTATTATTAGTAACCGAAGTGGAGCTGAATCAGAGCTGCTGATTTATGCTCTTCATTGCTTTCAAGAAGTTACGCTTTGGAAAGCAGCTCCGGCTTTTCTTACCCGTGGGAGAGCTAAGTGGCTGGGCTGGGAAGGGATGCAGCCCCGGATGTGATGCTCTACAGCATCACCCTGGCTCGGACACAGGTCCTGGTGCTCCCCTGGGATGCAGAGAGTAGTTTCTGCAGGACATGGGGCCTGGGGATTACAGGGATGGAGGTGGCTTGTACTGAAGGGATGGTCACGATTGGTGTCCCGGGATGATTGTGACTGGTGCCCAGGGATGGCAGTGGCCAATACAAAGGATGGGTCTGCTGGTACCCAAAGATGGAGGCGGCTGGTACCAAGGGATGGTCATGACTGGTGCCCAGGGATGAGGTGACTTGTGCCCAGGAATGGCAGTGGCTGATACCAGGGATGGAAGTGGCTGGTACCCAAGGATTGAGGTGGCTGGTAACCAGGAGATATTCATGAACAGTGCTGCAAGTTGGAGGTGGCTTTTACCAAGGGATAGTCATGACTGGTGCCCATGAATGGAGATGACTGATAGTCAGGAATGGCAGTGGCTCATACCAGAGATGGAGGTTGCAAGTAACCTGACTGATACCAGGGATGGTTCCTTGGGATACCCAGGAATTGAGGTGGCTGGTGACAGGGAGATATTTGTGACTGATGCCCAAGGATGGAGGTGGCTTGTATGCAGGGATGCTGGTGGCTGCTATCAGTGGTGGAGATTACTGGTACTCAGGGATGGGTTGACTGATGGCAGTGACTGAGACTAGGGATGGATGTGGCTGATATCCAGGAATGGAGGTGTCTGTTGCCTAGGGATGGAAGAGGATGGTACCAGTGATGGAGGTGGTTGGTACGCAGGGATGGGGTGACATACCCTGGAAAAAAGATGATTGGTACCCAGGGATGAGGGGATTGGTACCCAGGGATAGAGTGACATTGGCAGGGGTGTGGTAACTGGTACCCAAGGATGAGGAGGTCTAGTACCAGGGATAGGTGGCAATGGAGTTTACTGGTGCCTAGGGATGGAGGTGACTGGTACTTAAGGTGCCAACCAGGGGCTTTTCCAGCTGTGCGAGCAAGTTTTATGCATTGGGATGATGCTCTTTGCTGTTTGTCACCTTGGGATGGATGGAAGCAGCTGTGGTTTTGTTTCCAAGTCTTTTATTTCCAGGAGTTTGATAGAAATTAAACTAAGGGTCCATTAAGCTTGAGCATTCACTATGCACTGTGTGTTCCCTGGGGCAGAGGACTATCCCCATGGGCCGGTGGCTCCCACTATATCCCAGCTATATCCCAGCTCCCTCTAGTGGGATCTATCCTGGAAAGAAGCATCCAGGGAAAGAAAAGGCATAGAAATTCCACTTCCCTCCAATTTCTTCCAAACTGGGAATGGGGGACTCGAGGCACTGAGATTCAGGCTGCTCCTATCACAACCCTACTACGAGACACTAGAGAATCCTCCCTCCCCCACCTAGAAGTGTAGAGCATCAGGAGCTGACTGGGAGGAAAAACAACTTGTATTTATTTATTCTTCCCATTTTGGCACACTTTGGAGGGGTGGGAATAGTTCTGCTTGAAGCAGGATTAGCTCCTCCTTCAGCAGCTGCGGGAAGGATGAGCCGGGAAGGCCCCGAGTGGCAAATCCCACTCCCAAAATGGCCCAAAACATTCCAGGTTTTCCTTAAAGCAGGATATTTTTTGCCTCAAAATAAGGTCTCAAGGTCCAAATCCCCTATGGCTGAGCCCTGGCACAACTCATTACACCAATGACCTCAGAGAAATGCTGCATGTTGCAGGTCCAGGAAGGGAATCTGGGGGAAACTGTGTCTCCAACAGAAAAGGAGACTCCCCCTTCCCTTGGGATGTGATTTTAGCATCCCAGACTGGGTGATGACAGCACGTGTGACACCCTCCCGCGCTGCCCTGGCTCCAGTGACCCAGTTCCCATCGCATCATTACATGCACTGACGTGTGCATGGCCTCAGCCTGTTCTCAGAGGCTGACGTTGCTGTCATGGCTATGGGATTCCTTGTGGATGCACATCCCTGATCTCCTTTCCCCCTCAGATTCCATTTTTCTTTGAAAACTAAGGTTTTGGGACATTTTTTCTCTATTGAGGCCTCTTTGTTCAGAGGGGATGGAAGCAGGACACAATTCCCAGGTCCTGTTTTTAATCCTTTAAGATGCTTTCAAATCCCCAGGGATGCTCAAGCTCCTCCTGCATCCCTGTGCCCAGGCAGGGAAAATAAAGATGATGGATTTGCACCCAGAGGCTTATTAAGAAATAATACAAGCAAGCTGGGAGAGCTCCCATCCTTCTTCAGGAGGCCAAGCGGGGTGGTATTCCCAATGCCAGATGGAAAAACTGGGGGAAACCCCTGTTTCTGAGCCCTCTATCCCAGGCTTGGAGTGCTGCTGAACCCCCAGATCCCCAGTGCTGGATCCACTCCATCACTGAGTTTTCAGGAGCATCCTTGCGATGCTGGCACAAACCTTTGGGATGGGGGATGAGCCCTTTGGCTCCATCCCAAGGGATCAGGATGCTTTTCCTAGGAGGGTTTGGGTTGTTTTGGGGAGGAGGAAACACCCAGCTTGCCAAAAACGAAAGGCTGGTCCGAAAGGAAACCTAAAGGTGTTTACAAAGAGCCGCGCGGCTAAAAATAACCAGCTCATATTTTAGACGGCCCTAAAAATAGGCAGCGCTGTTGGAGTGGCCAAACACTCCCAGGAATTTCCTGTGGGCTGCGGGCCGCGTGCAGGGGGGGCCGGGCTCGGCGGCCAGCGGGAATGGCCGGCATCGCTCCGGCTTTTCCCTTCCTGGGTGATGCAGGATGATCTCCATTGGGCCTCTCGGTGCACAGCAGGATCTAGTGGTGCAGGCAGCGATGGATTTAGCCCTTCTTCATCCATCCTTTCCCCCCTGATAACCTCCAAAGAGGTTGAGTGGGTTTGAGAGAGGTTTTTAAATCCATCAGGAGAAAGCTCAACCTTAATAGTAGACAGCAGAGAATCTACTTGCTATGCTACCGCGGGAAGGTGCTGTGTTAAATGAAAGGATCGATTCAAGCGTGGTGTTTGGGGGGTGTGAAGGAGCCTGTGCAGATGCAGGGATCCCTCTGCTCCCCCCGATGAAAGGCATTCCCGTGGGAATGCTGGAGGGCGTTGCTGCAGGCGGAGCAGCCAGTAACTGCATCGTAATTGCATCGGCGTCACAGCGACACTGGGAGCAGGGCTGCAGTTTGAATGAGGCAGGGATTGCAATGGGAATGGGATGCGGATTGAAACCTAGATGGGTCAGGGATTGCAATGCAGATGGACCCACGTTTGCAAGCCTGATGGGTTGGGGATCGCAATGGGAATGGGTTTGGGATTGCAACCCAAGTGGATCAGGGATTGCAACCCAAATGAGCCCAGGATTGCAACACACATGGTCTGAGGATTCCAAACTGAGTGAATCTGGGATTGCAACCCGTATGAGCCATAGACTGCAATGCAGACTGCCCCGGGGATTGCAAACCAAGTGGGTCTGGGATTGCAGTGCGGATGGACCTGGGGTTGCAACCTTAATGGGTCTGGGATTGCAACAGGAATGGGTTTGGGATTGCAATCCAAATGGCTCTGGGGTTACAGCCCAAATCAGTGCAGAACTGCAGCCTAGGTGGGTCCAGGATTGCAGCCAGATAGGTCTGGGACTGGAGCCCAAATGAGCCTGGAACTGCAATGCAAATGGATCCAGAATTGAACCCCTGATGGGTCTGGATTTCAGTGCAGATGAGCCTGGGGTTGCAACTGGAATGGGTCTGGGTTTTCAAAAGGAATGGGTTTGGGATTGCAGAGAGATGGGTCTGGGACTGGAACGCAAATGAGCCTGGGATTGCAGTGCAGACAGACCCAGGCTTCCAAACCAAGTGGGTCTGGGATTGAAACCCACATTGCTCTGGGGTTACAGCCCAAATGGGTCCAGAACTGCAGCCCAGGTGGGTTTGGGATTGCAGCCAGATTGCTGAGTCTGGGGTTGGAACCTAAATGAGCCTGGTATAACAACACTGATGGACCCAGGATTGCAAACCAAGTGGGTCTGGGACTGCAACTCAGAACAGTCCAGCACTGCAATGCAGGCAGGCTCCAGATTGCAACCCAGATGAGCCCAGATTTGCAAACCAGATGGGTCTGGGATTGCAAAAGAAATGGATCTGGGGTTGCAACCGAGGTGGGTCTAGATCGACAGCCCAGAATGTTCCAGAACTGCAACCCAGGTGCGTCCAGTATTGCAATCACATGGGTCTGTGATTGGAACCCATATGAGCCCAGGGCTGCAGGGCAGATGCAATCCAGGGCTGCAAAGCTAGTGGGTCTGGGGTTCCAGCCCGAACAGCCCAGGACTGCAACCCAAATGCATCAGGGTTGCAACCCAGATTGGTCCAGAACTGCAACAGAAATGGGTCTGGGGATGGCAACACATCTGGGCCTGGGGTGCAATCCAGATGGGAGTGGGATTGGAAAACATGGGCCCCAGATTGCAACCTGAATGAGTCCAAGACTGCAGCCCACATGGACCCAGGTTTGAAACCCATTCAGCTCTGGGATTGGAAAATAGATGGGTCCAGGATTGGAACCCAGATGGGCCTGGGGCTGCAACTCAAATGCACACGGGATTGCAAACCAGGTGGGTCTGGGACTGGAATCCAAATGGGCTCAGTTCTGCAACCCAGCTGGCTCTGGGATTGCAACAGAAAAGGGTCTGGGATTGGATCCCAGAAGAGGCCAGGACTGCAACGCAATTGAGTCCAGGATTGCAACACAGGTGGGCCTGGGGCTGCAATTGAAATGAGTTTGGGATTGCAGCCCAAATGGGTCTGAGATTGGAACCCAGAACATCCCAGGATTGCCCCCCAGATGAGTCTGGGATTGACCCAAGGTTGCAGCTCATTGCCACCTAAATGGGCCTGGGATTACAGCAGAAATGTTTTTGGGACTGGATCCCAGAGGAGTTTAGGATTGCAACCCAAATGGGTGCAGGAATGCAATGCAAATGGATTTGGGATTGCAATCCAGACAGGTCTGGGATTGCAGCAGAAATGGGTCTGGGATGACTATGGTGCTGCAGAAGATGCAATTAGCTGTACCGGGTGCACTGCAGGCACTCATCCTGCCCACACCGGGTGCTGCAGGTCCCTCCTCCCTGATCCCAGTGCCGGAGTGTATGTAAGGCTGCTGCATGTCCCCTCTCATTATATGCACTGAGTTGAACGTTCTCTGCCATGGAGGGTGCAGGGGGGCACGCCAGATGGTTGCACAGCATTGCGCCCATGGATGGGTGCACTCTCCCCGGGGTGAGACGCTCCTCATCCTCATTACCAAGAGGAAATGTACTGGCTGCAACGGGAGGAAGCAGCTCTGCTGCACGCCGTTGCTGTGGCAACAGGCTGAGCGGCTAATTACATTTAATTAACCAAGCAGGAGGGGAGCGGTACAAATGGATCCGGGCAGGGTGCATCACCCCACAGGCAGGGATGTGGGTGCTGATGATGTGGGGAGAAGCAGGCTTGCTCCATGCCTCGGTTTCCCTGTTTGCAAGGTTGAGGAGGGGGACACGGTACCCAGGGACCCTCTCATTGATGGGGATGGACACCCCAAGGATGCTCAGCATCTCATCCCTGCATCATCTCTGCATCCCCCTCTCCCCAAAAATCCTATGCCCCAAGAATACATCACTCCCCCCCTCAGTACAACATCTTCCTCTGGCAAAGCCTCTCCAACAGCATCTTCCCAGCAGGATCCGGCCCTGCCTGCATCCATGCGCGTGTGTGGGCACGGCTCAGCCTCCGTCTCCCATTGCTCTCTCCTGCCCGTGCCTCGGCAGCACCCGGGGCAGGGGACCCGCGTGCGGCCACGGACGCATCCTGCTGCCGCTCTGCGGGAGGGCTTTTGATACCTGTATTTCCCTCTCTATATATACACACACACACAGAACCCTATTGATATAAATAGCTCCTCTGCTTTATCCCCCTCCTTGCTGCATCCCGGCGTTCCAGCTACTTTAAAGGGGGAGATCTGTGTGCTTGTGTATATATATATATCTGATATCTTTGATTCCTTGGGCCGCGTGGGCCGGATCGACCCCGGGACCCGCATGCTGCAGATGGTGAGGACTCTGGCGCAGTTCACCATCGCGCTGGAGGACATGCGAGACATCGGGGACGGCATCGACGCGGCCTTCGCCTCCTCCGGGCTCGGTGGGGCGGCAGAGGAGCTGCCGGACAAGGGTTGTGGCAGCCGTGGTGGTACCGAGGTGATGGGAAAAGGGATGGGGAATGGGGGGGTCCTAGGGATGGAGACGGAAATGTGTGAGGAAGGGGCATGGGGATGGAGATGTGGGGATGGGACATGGGGATGGAGCTGGGGGTGTGTGGGGATGGGAGATGGGGATGGGGGGGTGGGGAGGGGGGGGTGGGGGAGGGGGGGGGGGGGGGTGAGGGGGGGGGGAGGGGGGGGGGTGAGGAGGGGGGGGGGGGGGAGTGCAGGGGGGGGGGGGTGAGGGGCCCCCGGGGGGGGGTCTGGGGGGGGGGGGGGGGGGGGGGGGGGGGGGGGGGGGGGGGGGGGGGTGTGTATGGACGGTGCATGGATGCGTCATGTTTGGACACGTGTGCGCCCAGCAGAACCTGGTACCTGCAGGGTCTGGACCGCGATTGCCGTGGCAACGGTGGCTCCATCCTCATCCTCAGCCTGACACCCCCTGGGGTTTGCAGGGAAAAGGGGATGCTCCCACCCGGATAGGGTGATGGGGGGGCTGAAGCCAACGCTGCCACCCCCCCTCAATGCTGATTTACACCATGGAGGCGTTGGCTGGTGGGGAAATGCCCCAGTTCCCATCATGACCCCAAGGGTGCTGAGCATCTTGGGGGAGGCAGGATGAGGCCAGGGTGCGGAGGGGGTGTCCCCAGGGAGAGCAGATGGAGACCAAAGCAACATCAGCCCCACAGAGAGAGGCTTTGCTGGGGTAATGGATGCAGTAGGGTACACCCTGCCTACGCCTGGGTACCACTTTGCCCTGACAGGATGGTGCATTACCTCCAGCTTCTCATCCCAGTGGGAATTTCCCCCTGCTGGGATAATACCACTGCTGTAACAGTGGAACAAATCCCCTTGCCAACAGTTGGGCCTCATCCTGCATCTCCCTACCGCTGCAAATCTCTATCTGCTGGCACAGTGTGTGGTGCTGAGCCTGTTCAGCTCATCAATCTGGCCCTTTGCTTTGGTCCTGAGCTGAGATGGCTCTGGAAAATGCTGGGAGAATCATATTGAGATGAGGAGCTACAGGTTGGGAGAGGGTTGGGGAAACTGAGGCAGGATGGGGGTGGCAGATGCTCTGTACCCTAAAGCCCATCCATCATGGGAGCCCTTCAGCCCATACTTACAACAGATGAATCCAGCAGTGAGAGTGTTCATAAACCTTAGGGTGTAATGCAGTGGGGAGGCCTCAGACGGTGTCCCCAAGGGCTCCAACACTGTTGTGTTTTGGCGGGGGGGCAGAATTCCTGAAGGGACTTGGACCCATCACCATAACATTTGGCTCTAAACAGCAGTTTCCTCCTTGCTTGGCTGAAATGACCAATACTGGCTTGGTGGGTGAGTGGGGAAACTGAGGCACAGCTCTGTTCTCTACCACCGAGCAGGATCTGGCCAGGATCCCTTTTCATTGCTCCCTGGGAACTACCAAGGGTGATGGTGGCCTCCATCTGTGATGAGGTTGGTTGAGCTAAAGCTTTCTCCTATGGCTGCAGGGCAGCTTTGCCCACAAGTGTCCCCAGTGGGAGCAGTGGTGGGGACATGGGCTCATCCCACAAGGAGATGTGGGATACAGGGATTCTGTGGCTCCAGCAGGTCAGGGGAACCTGGTCCCAATGTGCTGCAGTGGCCTGGTGGGACATCTCTGTGCCCAGGGCTGAGCAGGACCTGAGCAGGGTCCTTGTCCTCGGAGCTTTAGTGGCATCCCTGCATCTACAACACTTGGGGTGTCCCAGCACCCACGGCCTTTGGGGGTGTCCTGGTTAATGGGATCCTTTGAGTGTGCCCAGGTCCTTTGGAGCATCTCCACACTCAGAGCTTTTGGAGCATCATTGCACTCAAAATATTTGGGGCGTCCCTGTGCTTTAAATGGTTTCCATGAACAGGACCATCGCAGTCTCCATACTCAGTACCTTGGAGCATCTCCTTTCCTAGGGCCAGCAGATGGTCTCTGCACCCAAAACATTTGGGGTGTCTCACACCAAGGCTCTTTGCAGAGTACTCATGCAGAACTTTTGGGGTATCTGCACCAAGGACACTTGGAGCATCCCTGCCCCAAAAACCTTTGGGGTATCTCTGCACCCAGTGCCTCTGGAGCACCTCCACGTGTGAAACTTTGGGGTATCTCTAAACCCAGGCCCTTAGATCATTTCTATACCCTAAACTTTTGGGGTATCTCACACCCATGGTTTCTGGAGCATCTCTTTACCCAGAGCTTTTGGGTTGTCTCACACCCAGAGTCTTTGGAGTGTATCCACACATGAAACTACTGGGGTATGTCTGCCCCCAGGGTCTCTGGAGCATCTCTGCATCCAAAACTTTTGGGGTATCACTGCAGCAGGGTCCTTGCAGCATCTTCTACCCAAACCTTTTGGGGTGTCTCTGCACTCGAAGCCTTTGGAGCATCTTGCACCCAAATCTTTTAGGGTGCCTCACACCCTGGGCTCTGGAGCATCTCTGCATCCAGAACTTTTGGGGTGTCTCTGCACTCAGAGCCTTTGGAGCATCTTGCCCCCAGGCTGAGCTCAGGGGGTGTCCCCCCAAGTGCTGCACACAAGGAGGGTCTCCAAGCCCCATAGCCAAGAAGACCCCGACCCATCTGCTTCCCAAGGCTGGCGACCCATCCCGCACAACCTCCTCCCAATTCCCCCCCTACACCCCATTAATCCCCTTCTTGTAGCACCACAACCCAGCTCCCGGATAGAGAATTCCTACAGGACCACTCGGAGCGGAGCCGCTGGAGAGACGGAGGGTGCCGGGACAGACCCATGTAGGGCTGTGAGATCCAGGGCGGAAACCAGGCGTCTCTGTGCGCTCCGTGTCATGTACTTCCTAATCCTCCTGGATTCCTCCAGCGGGGTGGAGAGGGAGTGGAGGGGAGCTGGACACCAGCCTGGCTCCTCCGGCGCTCAGCCTCTCCACCGGGCCCCTGTGCCGGCACCGACACCAGCACCACGCAGCTCCCTTGCATTGTGTCACCCCAAAACTCACCTTCTCTTTCTTCCCACCCGGGGCAGGACATGAGGAAACACGTCATCATGACGCTGCTGGACACGGAGCAGTCCTACGTGGAGTCCTTGCGCACCTTGATGCAGGTATGGCCGGGGACGTGGCACCCCAAAGCACATCATGGGGTGACCGACCCTTCCTTGTCGTTGTCACCATCCCCGGGACCCCGAGTTGGACCCTGGCTGGGCCCCAATGCACCTATGTGGCATTGGGGTGGATTGGGGATGGGTGGCAGTGGGGATGATGGGGACAGCGGGACAGAGGTGGGAGCAGCGTGGCAATAGAGTCAAGAACAGGGTGAGGGGGTCACCTCTGTCCCCCAAGTCAAGTCCATAGCGTTCCTGGTGGGTTGCCACCTTGCAGGAATTGTGTCCCCAACCCTTTTCTGTGCTTACCCCCCAAAAGCTCTTCCTCATGTTGCACCCCATCTCCTGGGCTGTTACTGGTGGTTGTCCCACGATGGGGGACTCCTTACACCCCCCAATCCCTTTCCTCCCCTTGTCTACTCAGTGTCATTACTTGCAGCCATGGGCCAAAGTGGTTTTCTCTGTCCTTTTTTCACTGAGCTGGTTCCAACCCCCCTGGCCGGAGGGTCCACCCAACGTTTCAGATGTTAATGAAGGTTAATGGTGGTCAACGCCCTGGAGACTGAGTCAAGCTGGTGTGGGTTGTCCAACCACATCGCTGCAGGTGGAAACACCTAAAAACCAGAGCTCTGCTCTGCTCCTTATGAAGCTTTGCCTATAGGACATAGGCATGTCCAGAAGGGCATGGGGCACCCAGCATCCCAGCACCCAGCCTGGCTCTGCCCTTAAATCCCCAGATGTTACTGCAGGAGGGAAGGACCTGCTTCTAGTAAAGATGCTACCTTGGAGGAGTGAGAGGACCCTGCCTCTGGGGCTTACTTGGGAGAAGCTGTATGGGGTTTGGAGTTGGGTGATGTCCCTCTGGTCTTGGCATGGATGAGACTATCCCATGGTCTGTGTCATCCTCTGAGGCTGGTTGGAGAGGTCAGCAGTGCTGGGACTCACCAATTCCCCACTAGAAGGACTGGTTGGCCATGGGTGGGAGCTACAGGGTGTTAATGCCTGAGCTCTTGCCCATCTTGACATGGTACAACCAGGGGGACCTGCTTTCTGGGATGGAGTCCTGGGGCTCCAGATGCCCCCAGCTCCCCATCTCAGCTGGGGCAAGGTGCTCAGATCCATGACATGGCCTGGTGACACATAGCATGGTGGCTATCAGGACAAGGACCACCTTGGAGCATCATCTTCCAGCCAGTCAGGAGGGTGCATGGGCAAGCCCTGCCTGCTCTCCCTGTGAACCAAGGTGGGGGCTTGTCTTCTTTCCTATATGTTCCTTGCTCCCCCAGGCTCATGGCAGGTGGGATGCATGGCACAGCCCAGCTCCCACTGGATGTGTTGGACACAGCAGGGTGGGTGAAGTGGATTAGGACCCTCAGGAAGTATTTGGCCCTTCTAACTTGGGTATCCACAAGATACCCACCATCAGCTTGAGGAACCTCTTCCTTGGGAATATTCCTCCTTTGCCAGCTTGGATGGAGATGTCTGAAGCCGCTCAAGGTGGGTCTTGTCCTCACCACTCATCTCCATGGTCCTCCCACCATCCTGGAGGACACCATCACCCCAAACCAGTCAAGCAGAGGAGGCAGCAAGGCTTAAGAAGACCTGCTCCAGCCTGCATCCATTGCAAATCCAGCTCTTCCATTCCGGCTCCTCTCTGCAGCTCTGCCCCACAGCAGGAAGAAAAGGCTTTCACAGCAGAGCTGCCCACCCAGCCTTGCAGAGGACCTGCTTTTCCTTCTGGCCCTGAGAATTCCTCATTGGCCATTGCCCAGAAGAGGCTGCTGGGTGCAATGGTCCAGGGCTTGATCCACCACCGGCCCTTCCTGGTCCCAAACACCCTAAATCCCACCAGGAACACACCAGCTTTTGGATCCCATGGTCGTGTTGCCATGATTTCCCAACAAGATCAGGCTCTGTTGCAGATGGAGGTGACCAGGGCTCATGCCAGCATAGATGTGGAGTCTCTTAAGGCCATGGCTGGGGAACAGAGAACACCCTCATGCAGACCCGTCCCAGTCCCCACACTGCAATGGGGATGCACTGGGTGGGATGGGACTCAGGGAAGATGAGGTGCAAAACCTACTTGGAGCTGGTGCTGTCTGATCCTTCTGGTGGCTCCTACAAACCAGTGTTCACTGGGGGAGCTCCCTGCTGCAGGATGCCACCAATCCCCACATTGAGCATCCCTGTTCTTCAACAGGGGGTGAAAAATTCCTACTGGGAGAGGTGGGAAAAGCAACCTATGGGGACCCCAATGCCTTTGCTTCCCCGTAGGGTTACATGAAGCCGCTGAAGCAACCGGAGAACTCGCTGCTGTGTGACCCATCGCTGGTGGACGAGATCTTTGACCAGATCCCTGAGCTGCTGGAGCACCACGAGCAGTTCCTGGAGCAGATCCATGACTGTGTGCAGAACTGGCACGAGAAGCAGAAAGTGGGCGACCTCCTGGTGCAGTCGGTGGGTCCCCATGGGGTGGATTTCCCTGGGGGAACCCAGCTCCAGCAGGAGAAGTTTTGGATCTAGAGGCAGGGAAGTGATTACAGCACAGGCCAAACAGGCCTGGGATGGAGAACAGGAGATAATCTCCAGGCCTGCTGTCTGCTTAGCGTAATGTGAAAAACCAAGGCGGGTGGATGGTGGGTGAACCCTCCCCACTCCAGCCCTGAGCCAGTTTAACCCTTGGGGCAGCTTCTTCCAGGCTTATCCAGGATGTCCATGCTGGATCTATCCCCTTTTCCCCTCCCAGTTCTCCAAGGATGTGCTGGTGAACATCTACTCTGCCTACATCGATAACTTCCTCAATGCCAAGGATGCTGTCCGGATTGCCAAGGAAGCCCGGCCGGCATTCATGAAGTTCCTGGAGGTGGGTCCTGGTTCTTCTCCCCATGGATGGTCCAGAGCCACTGGTGGGGTGGGGTGTGGGTTAATGGGAATAAACTGGTAATTTACGGTCAGACTGGGATACTCCCCCCATGCTCTTGGCTTTGTTGTGAAGAGGCGAAGTTGGGATGAACCGGAGTCACTCCAGGTGGTGTAAAAAGGAGTCACCCTGACTCCAAATGGGTGTTGCTCCTGATCCTGGGCTGGTGGGACACAGCAGGGAGCCAGCGTCCAACCTAACGGGCCCATCCTTGTCCTCCATGGGTGTTTTGCAGCAAAGCATGCGGGAGAACAAGGAGAAGCAGGCTCTGTCTGACCTGATGATCAAGCCGGTGCAGAGGATCCCACGCTACGAGCTGCTGGTGAAGGTGGGTGCTGGCAGGAGGGTGCCTGTGCCATGCCAGGACCTGGGAACACCACGACTCCTCCTCACCCCCATGTAACAGGAGCTCTTAGGGGATCTGAGGTCTCTCCTGGCCTCTTTTCCCATCCCTTAACACAGAGTTGGTGTTCCCAGGCATGCACATGGCTCTGTCATCCTGGGGATGGTCACTCTGAGGATGTCACCCTGCTGTCCCCACTAGCATGTCCCTATGGGTGTGAAGTCCCCTTCCCCTCTACCTTTCTGCTGTAAGGTTGGACATTGCAGCACCATCTGGGGACATGTGCCTCAGTTTCCCTGTGTCAGGGGCACTCTTCCTGGGGATGAGTGATGCTTTCATAGAGTCATAGAATGGTTTGGGTCAAAGGGACCTTAAAGCTCATCCAGTTCCAACTCCTGCCACAGGCAGGGACATCTTCCACTAGAGCACCTTGCTCCAAGCCCCATCCAACCTCACTTTGAGCACTTCCAATGAGGAATTTCAGGCATCCATGCAAGGTGATGATGTGTTCTCAGGAGCTGGTGGCCTCTTTAGGGGTGGCAAAAACCAGGCTGGTGGTGGCCAAAGCTCAAGGCTTTGTTTCTTTCCTGCATGGGGCTGGTTTCCATCCCCAGCAGTGTGGTGGGGACTTCTGCTTGTTGGTGTCATGGCATCGCAGATGACTTTGCCTGTGATGACGTCCTGGCTGTGTCCCCATGGTAGGACCTGCTGAAGCACACACCTGAGGACCACCCCGACCACCCTTTCCTCATCGATGCCCAGCGCAACATCAAGCAAGTGGCCGAGAGGATCAACAAGGGCATGAAGAGCGCAGAGGAGGTGGAGAGGAACGCACGGATCGTGCAGGAGATCGAGTCCCACATTGAAGGGATGGAGGACGTATGTATGGGGGTCTTACACAGGGTCAGTCTCACCTTGTCCCCAAAATGCGGCCAATTCTGCCCTTTCTGGGCCACCCCAGGCTGGGCTGCTTGTTTTCTCCTCTAGGTTCTGCTTTACCCATCATTGCTTGGCCTTGGTGGGTTCATGGGGGTTTGGAAAGCTCTGGGGTGCCAGTTCTGAGCCAGGAGGGTGCAAAGGCAGGAACAAAGCCTATGAGGGTCCCCCCCTGAGGCTCCCCACTCATAAGCCTCCTTGTGTTCACAGCTCCAGGCCCCACTCCGCAGGTTCCTGCGCCAGGAGATGGTCGTGGAAGTGGTAAGAACCGGGTGGTCCCTTGATGCTATCAGGGCCATTGGATCACGTGCTGGATGGGACAGTGGGAGGCTCTGATTGCAAGTCATAGGATGCCTGTGTGCCCATGGGAGGCTACAGATGGATGGATGGATGCATGGGTGGATGGATGGATGCATGGGTGGATGGATGGATGCATGGGTGGATGGATGGGTGGATGGATGGATGGGTGGGTGGGTGGATGGATGGATGAGTGGGTGGATGGATGGATGGATGGATGGATGGATGGATGGATGGATGGATGGATGCATGGGTGCATGGATGGATGGATGGATGGGTGGATGGATGGATGGATGGATGGGTGGATGCATGGGTGGATGGATGCATGGATGCATGGGTGGATGGATGGATGGATGGATGGACGGATGGATGGATGGATGGAAGCTGCATCAGGGGACATTCAGATTGACATTAGGAAAAAGTTCTTAGTTGAGAGGGTGGCCGGTCACTGGAACAGCCTCCCCAAGTGGTCATGGCATGAAGCCTGTAAGAGTTCAAAGAATGGGTGATGCTCTTAGGCACATAGCTTAGTGTTGGGTAGTCCTGCAAGGAATAGGGAGTTGGATTTGATGATCCTTATGGGCCCCTTCCAACTTGAGATACTATGTGATCGTATAAGGATGAATGGGTGAATGGATGGATGGATGGATGGATGGATCAATGACAGATTGATGGGGACAATATAAAATTCCTCAAGTGTGGGGGATAATAAGATGGGTTTGGGAGGCGGCAGGAGGCTGAAGACAGAGACCATGAAGGTCTTGGTGAGCCCATGGCTGGTGTTCCCATGGTGCTGGTGCTTCCCCATGAGTTGGACCCTATAGGTTTGCCTGCATGGCCATTGCACCATTGCCTCCATTCGTCATCACAAGGACATAGCAGATCTCATGCAGATGGTGGTGTGGGACCCATCCCACCCCACAGCCTCCTTATACCAAAGCAGCACATGGGGAAACTGAGGCAAGAACTGCTCCCAGTGTTGGCCATTAACCCCTTGGTGTTTCCCACTGCTCCATAGAAGGCAGTGGGTGGGAAGAAGGACCGCTCCTTCTTCCTCTTCTCGGACCTGCTGGTGTGCACCACATTGAAGCGCAAGTCGGGCTCCCTCCGCCGCAGCTCCATGAGCCTGTGAGTACCACCAGGCTTGGGGACACCCACTGGGATTAACCCACGTTGTGAGGGTTGTCCCCACTGAGCTGACCTGGCTTTAGGGTGCTGGGGATATGGGTGCAGCTCCACCATCCCTTCCAACCTCACAGGTACACGGCGGCCAGCGTGATCGACACTGCCAGCAAGTACAAACTGCTCTGGAAGCTGCCATTGGAGGATGTGGACATCGTTAAAGGTCTGATGAAATGTCCCATCCCATCCCATAACCCATTGCTCACCTCTGGCTGGGGGGCAGAAGGGGTTAATGCCATACTTGTGTTCCCACACAGGCGCCTCTCAAGCCACCAACCGGGAGAGCATCCAGAAGAGCATCTGCCGCCTGGATGAAGACCTCAGCACATTGGGGCAAGTCAGCAAGTTATCAGAGACCCTCAGCTTCCCCCACCAGGTATGGAGATGGTGGCTGTGGTGCTGTCCCCTGGATGAACATATTCCCAATGGGACCACTTGGGATGTCCTTGATGGGAAGGAGAGCCTGTGGAAGGGTTGGTGGCCATGAATGTCCTCAAAGAGCCCGGATGCCACCAGCTTTAAAGCCACAAGGGGGATTGGGGTAGCTTCTGAAGGATGCTTGGGGATGGACGAGGGGCAGCATCAGCCACATGGCTGTGGTGGCCCATCCGTGAGCTTTGTCCCCATACCCAAGCATTGTCCCCATACCCAGAGCCTGGATGATGTGATCAAGGACCTGATGGCCGCCATCCACCGGGAGCTGGCGGAGAAGCAATCCCTGTCCTTCAGCATGGCCTTCCCCCCCAACAAGGTGGAGCTCAGCACCACCAAAGCTGATGGCACCGAGAACTTCATCTTTGAGTTCCCCAACCCCGACGCCAGGCTCGGCTTTGAGCAAGCCTTTGAGGATGCCAAGAAAAAGCTGGGTAACACCAGGGACCAGGGAGGTGGATGCGGTGGCGGGCTCAGCATCACCTGCTTTGATAGACCCCTTTCCTCCATCACTTCATCCTTCACTTTGATTTTCCCAGCTTCCAGCAAAAACTGCCTGGACCCAGAGTTCCTCAAAGCCATCCCCATCATGAAGACACGGAGCGGGATGCAGGTATTCAGAGATGGCATTCAAGCATCCCATAGGACCTTGTGGTCCTCTCCATCCTGATGTGCTTGTTGCTGGATGCTGAGAGCTCCTGCATGATTCCCAAATGACCCAACTCCTCCCATCTTTTCCTCCCTTGCAGTTCTCCTGTGCTTCTCCCAGCCACGGCAGCCCGGAAAGCTCCCATGAAGTTTGGGTTTGCAACAGCGATGGCTACGTGGGGCAGGTCTGTTTGCTCAGCATCCGTAAGGAACCCACGGTGGAAGCCTGCATCGCCGTCTGCTCCGCCCGCATCCTCTGCATCGCCTCTGTGCCCGGCCTCAAGCGGGTCTATAGGTAGGACATTCCCACCGGCATCGCGGAGCCTGCGGGAAGGGGTGATGCTGGAGCTGGTTCTTTCCCCCCTCATCCCACTGTGGTGGCAGGGAGCCGGTGGGCAGCCCCTCCTCGGAGCTGGTGCCGGTGCAGCCGGAGGATGCGGGGCCGCAGCCCTGCCTGCACATCTCCATCTCGGGTTCATCGCTGGAGCTCTCGGAGCCGGTTGATGGTGGCAACAGGGAGCTGGTGCCCTTTGATAGTGATGACACGGATGATGAGTCCTCACCCAGTCCGTCAGGGACACTGCAGAGCCAAGCCAGCCACTCCACCATCTCCTCCAGCTTCGGCAGTGAGTCCTCCCCCAGCCCCTCCTTAGCAAAAAATCCCCCCTTTTTGACCCAAAGTTATAAGCATCTCCATTGGTTTGGCTTGGAATCCATGGGGAAATCTGCAGGTGGAGGTGTTTGAGTCAAGGAGATCTTGGGAAAAGAGGTGTTGGGGGGCATCAGCCTAACATCATGAGTGGCTTTGGGTAAAACCTGGTGGGTTTTGGGGCTCAGCATCCCTAAGTCCTCCCTTGGGTTTGACCAAGGGGATCTATGGTGTCTTCCCCATCACTTTGGTGGGTATCAAATGGTCCTGCTCTGACCCATTCCTTCCTCCTCCTCCTCCTTCTCCACAGATGAAGAGATCCCAAGCTGCAAGGAGGCAACAGTGGAGACAACGAGCTCAGAGGAAGAGCAGGAACCCAGCTTCATGCCCATCACTGGCACCTACGGCCCGACCCGGCACGGCGAGAGCCCCACGGATGGACGAGCCCTGCGCCGCTCCAGCCGCGGCTCCTTCACCCGCGGCAGCCTCGAGGACCTCCTCAGCCTTGACCCTGAAGCCCATCAGAGCTCCATGTGGTTGGGCACTGAGGATGGCTGGTACGTCCCTGGGATGGGGGGGATACATGCGTATGGGCCCCCATTGAGGTGAGCTCGAGCTTTGCTCTTCTCCTGCAGCATCCATGTGTACCAGTCCTCGGATAACATCCGGAACAGGAAGAACAGCATGAAGATGCAACACGCTGCTGCTGTCATGTGCATCTTGTAAGTGCTGGAGGGGGATTTTCGGCCCCAGGATGTCCATAGCAGGGTGATTTGGGGTGGCTGAGCAGGGGTTGACAAAGGGGTTTTCTCCTCACAGGTACCTGGATAACCAAGTTTTCGTGTCGTTGGCCAACGGGGAGCTTGTTGCGTACCAGCGGGAGGCAGGTGAGGATGGATTTGGGGCATCAAAAGGCACTGGTGGGGTTAAATGAAGACCCAAAGGGGTGGTTCTTGGGTGAGTGGCTTGGGCTGCCCCTGGAGAGGGATGCTCTGAGTGCTGGTGGCTTCCCTGCCTCTATGGGAAGGGAAGGGACATCACCTCGAGGGATGATGGAGACCCCCAAAATCATCCTCCTCGCTGTCCTTGTCTGCTTCTGGCATCCCCTGGGGACATCAGCTCACGTGCCCTCTAATGGGGAACCTGGAGACAGACATCTCCAGCCACAACATCTCACCAAGCCAGGTCAAGATGGTGTTTTCTGGGGGTGCTTTAACATCTCAGCCCACTCCCACTCCTCACAGGCCGCTTCTGGGACCCCCAGAACTCTAAGTCTGTGTCCCTGGGCTCACCAGGGAGCCCCATCACCAAGATGGTGGCAGTGGCAGGGAAGCTGTGGTGCGGCTGCCAAAACCGGGTCATCGTCCTCAACACCACCACGTTGGCACAAGAGGTACCAGGGGCGATGGCGGGAGGTGAAGGGGACGGTGATGGGCACCGGTGGCACCATCGGCGGCATCGCCGTGGCTCTGTCCCTTGCAGCACACGCTCCAGGTGGGGCAGGACAGCGGGCGCAGCGTCACCTGCATGGTGAGCTCGGGGACGGGCGTGTGGGTCGCGTTGCAGAGCAGTGCCCAGGTCCGGCTCTACCACGCCACCAGCTACGAGCAGTTGGCCGAGGCTGATATCACCCCTCCGGTGCACAAGATGCTCGCTGGTAAGTGCCACCAGTGGGTGCCATCTCCATCACTGTCTCCAATGGCCATCATCTGCCATGGAGATGGGATGCTCTGCAGCATCCAGTGCTGGGAAATGTGGTATCTCCTGCATCCCAACCCATGGCATAATAGGAAAAGCCCTGGGTGGCTGCGTAATCCCATGTAGGAAGAAGGCAACCCCTGGGTATCAGCATGATCTCACAGTGTATTAGGGAATCCCATGGATGGCTTCATAATTCCACACAGGAATAGGGCACCCTTGGACACGTGCATAATCCCGTGCAGAAATGGGGCAACCCCTGAGCATCAGTATGATGCCACAGGGTAATAGGGAATCCTCTGGATGGCTTCATAATGCCACAGGGTAATAGGGAATCCCTTGGATGGCTTCATAATGCCACAGAGTAATAGGGAATCCCTTGGATGGCTTCATAATGCCACAGGGTAATAGGGAATCCCCTGGATGGCTTCATAATGCCACAGGGTAATAGGGAATCCCTTGGATGGCTTCATAATGCCACAGGGTAATAGGGAATCCCTTGGATGGCTTCATAATGCCACAGGGTAATAGGGAATCCCTTGGATGGCATGTGAATAGTCCCACACTGGAATCGTGCAGTCTCTGGGCACCTGCATATTCCCATATGGACATAGGACAGCCCCTGAGCATGTGCATAATCCCATATGGAGACACAGATCCCTGGGCATCTTCATAATCCCACAGGATAATGAAGTATCGGCAGTATCCCACCATCAGGCATCCCCATCTGACAGCACCCTGAGGTGCTTTATACCAGCCCGGGGGCTTCTGACGTCCCTTCCCCATGTCCCATGTGCCACAGACGCTCCGGGAATGGAGGCATGGAGACATGGGCAGGGTGGGATGCTGACATGGGCAGGGTGGGATGCTGACATGGGCAGGGTGGGATGCTGACGGCCGGGTGCTCCGCAGGCTCGGATGCCATTATCCGGCAGCACAAGGCCGCCTGCCTGCGGATCACGGCTCTCCTGGCGTGCAAGGATTTGCTATGGATCGGGACCAGCGCCGGCGTGGTGCTGACCCTGTCCGTGTCAGCCAAGGCAGCTCCAGCGCTGGTGGGGCTGTCCCAGGGTCACACCGGCCACGTCCGCTTCCTCACCGCCATTGAGCTGCCCGATGGCTTCGACATCCTCTTCCCGTTGCCAAGGGAGACCGGTAGGTGGGATAATGGGGGGGGGGCACAATCCTGACCCAATCCCAGGGAGTGAAATGCTGTCCTGCTGATGGATAACCTTGGAATTGGGTCATCAGAGTGTCCGCTGCATCCTTGTGTTGGTAGAATCCAAGGAGCAAAATGGGAAGGGAGGGAATTGGATGCTAAACTGCCCCTCCAGGGTTTGGGGATGGCTCGAGTGACCCCAGGTTTCCCTGGGAGACCCTAATTCTCGTGGGGAAAAGCCACTAGGATGTCATCACCTATGAGGGGTGGGATGGGAAGATGGAGGCAATGAAGGGGGAATGAGGTAATTTGGGTGGGAATGGCTAATATGGGTGGGAGGGGATAATTTGGGAATGGGAGGAGACTTTGGGGGGCCAAGATATGACACCTGGGAAAGTGGTGGTGACATTCAGAGGATGCTGGTGGGAGGATGCTGGGGGGCTGATGTTCAGATGATGCTGGGAAGATGGGAGGATGATGCTGGGATGGTGCTGGGATGGTGCTGGTGGGATGCTAGTAGGATGATGGTGCTGGTGGGAGGATGCTGCGATGGTGCTGATGGGATGCAAATGGTGGGATGCTAGCGGTGGAATGATGCTGGGAAGCTAACACTGGGAGGCTGATGCTAGGATAGGGCTGGTGGGATGCTAGTAGGATGATGCTGGTGGGATGGTGGTGGTAGGTGGATGCTGGGATGGTGTTGGTGGGATGATGCTGGGATGATGCTAGGAGGCTGATGCTAGAATACTGCTGGTGGGACGATGCTGGTGAGGCAATGCTGGTGGGATGATAATGGTGGGAGGATGTCGGAATCATGCTGCTGGAATGATGCTGTTGGGATGATTCTGGGATGATGCTGGTGGGATGCTGATGGGATGGTGCTGGTAGGAGGATGCTGGTGGGATACTGGTGGGACGGTGCTGGTAGGAGGATGCTGGTGGGATACTGGTGGGACGGTGCTGGTAGGAGGATGCTGGTGGGATACTGGTGGGACAGTGGTGGTAGGAGGATGCTGGTGGGATACTGGTGGGACAGTGCTGGTAGGAGGATGCTGGGATGATGCTGGTGGGGCAATGCTGGTGGGATGGTACTGGCGGGATGCTGCTGCTGGGATGCTGCTGTGAACATGGGAGCCGCCAGGGCCCGTTTGACAGCACATCGGTGTTCTCCACACGGCAGGGGCCGAGAAGCCGAGCGAGGCAGAGAAACGGGACCCATCCCGTCCCCGTGCCCCTGCCCTGGCTCTCTCCAAACCCAAGATGCTGGTGATCAGCGGCGGGGACGGATACGAGGATTTCCGCCTGACCAGCAGCAGCGAGACGGTGGGACGGGACGACAGCACCAACCACCTCCTCCTCTGGAGAGCATGAACAGCCACAGCCCCCCAGGGCCAGCCCGGCGAGGAAGGGGGGTGCTGGCCCCCCTTGTATGCAGAGGATGGGGGTCCTGATCCCCCTCCCCGCCACCCCCAGCCCCAGCGCCTCTCATCTCCAACCCAGCTGCTCTCTGTGTGCTTGGGGTTGGGGGGGGATGCGCCCCGGTCCCCCCACTGTCATTCCCCCCCCGGCCACTACATGGGATTGGGGAGGGGGGGGGCTGTGGGACCCAAACCTATTTGGGGGGGTGGAGAAGATGGGGAGGGGAATGAGTCCCCTTGGGAAGGCGCTAACGAAGGAGGAAGGCATTAAGGAGCATCCCTGGGGACCGGCCGGAGGATGCTGTGTACAGCCAGGAACCTGCCTTGCTCTCCGGTTGTGTGTGTGCCTGCTTTGGGGGGGGGGGGGGGGGGGGGGGGGCCCAGCCCATTAAGGGAAGGGAGGGATTGGAGCAGGAGGGGAGGGGGTGTTGTTCGCTCCGGTTTAGGGCACCCCTC
>WYDI02037260.1:0-21224 GCA_009867235.2 Psittacus erithacus | reverse complement strand
GTATGTGTGCCAGCATGCTGATCCCCATCACAATCAGCAGGCAGGTCCCAAGGGTACCCAAAGGCCATTCAAAACCTATAGAACTCTCAAATGACACTGCTGCACTTGTCACTGGGGCTGGTGCAGCTGCTGTGCTTGTCACTGGGGCTGTTGTAGCTGCTGTGCTCGTCACTGGGGCTGGTGTAGCTGCCGTGCTTGTCACTGGGGCTGGTGCAGCTGCTGTGCTTGTCACTGGGGCTGGTGCACTGCTGTGCTTGTCACTGGGGCCGGTGTAGCTGCTGTGCTTGCCGGCTCTCTCACCACCAGCTTCTCTTTTTTCTGAGTCCAGATCTTCCTCCTCTGCCTTGTGGGGAAGTGCTGCGTGGTCTCCTGCATCCTCCTGGGGCTCGGGCTCACGGGGCTCGGCAGGCAGCTGCCCAGGGATGCTATTGGCTGCTGCGGGGCTGGGCTCGGCTGCGGGCTCAGCTCCTCCTCCGCCTCCTCCCACTGCTCTGCAGCTGCCTCCTTCCCCTCCTTGACCTCCTCCACTGGCAGCTGCTCCCTCCTGGCTTCCGGCCTCATTCCTGGTCCCCAGGGTCGCTCTCACTGGCCGGTTCAGCTGCCAGTGGCTCCAGGGGCCACTACCCTTTGACTCCCCACAGCCCCACAGAGGTGGAGTCAAGGATGAGGGCCAGGACAGTGAAGAGCAGTGGGACGGCCAGGTACAAGTCCACGGCCACGTCCATCCTGCCCTGCTGCCAGAGCCCGCCCATATTACAAGTCATTACCATAAAGTACAATGAAACAAGAACCTTAGCCCAAAGCCCCAAGCCAATAAACACTAAGACAGCAAATACTGGCTGTAAATGAGGTACAACATGCTGAAACTCTGAGATCAAGAGGAACAACTTTGAAAGCCAGTAAATCAGCATTGTGACAAGTGACTATTAATCCAAAACAATGAATACTTATCACAAATATGATTAGACACACTCCAATCAGATCTGTTGTTACCTCAACCCTTTGTGCCCCACGCTGGGTGCCAAAAAGAGCTGTTGTGGTTTATACTCAGTTGTAACTCAGAACCACACAGCCTTGCTTGCTCACTTCCCCCCCTTCATCCCCCCCCCTGCTCCCAGAGGGATGGGGAAGAGAATCAAAATAATGTAACTCCCATGGGTTGAGATAAGAACAGTCCAGTAACTAACATATAACACAAACCACTGCTGCTACCACCGAGAATAATAATGATAAGGGAAATAACAAGGGGAGAGAATACAACAGCTCACAACCTGCCAGCCGATACCCAGCCTGACTGAGCAGTGATCTAGCCCTTCGGGGTGACTGCCCCCAGTTTACACCTTGGGCATGACGTGCTGTGGTATGGTATACCCCTTTGGCTAGTTTGGGTCAGGTGTCCTGTCTCTGCTTCTTCCCGGCTTCCCCTCCTCCCTGGCAGAGCATGAGACTCAGGAAGTCCTTGGTCAGACTAAACTTTACTGAGCAGCAACTAAAAACATCGGTGTTACCAGTGCTGTTCCCAGGCCAAAAGTCAAAAACACAGCACTGCACCAGCTACTAAGAAGGAGGAAAATGACTGCTACTGCTGAACCCAGGACACTATCCAATGCCAAAGCAAAGTAAGAATTCCTTAAGCAAAAGTAAGTTGGAAAAATATTTTCAAAGAAAGGAAAAACATGGGATGAAAATTTTTTCATTATCCTTTTATTAAATGTGAAAAAATATGCTGAAATGTAGGAGAGTTGGTTTTATTTTATGTTTTGCTTTTATTCTTTTGTATTGTTTTTACTATACAGATGAAGCAGAACAGCTTTGACTATGTATCAGAAAAAAGAGAGAAACGGCCTCATAAATCCTCCTGACATTAATTATTCAACACATGGTCAGATTTATTGCAGTCATTATCTCCTGTCCTTATAGGCTATGCAGTGTCTTATGCCTTGGTGCTATTTCTGGAACCTAAAGTTCAGAAATATCTTGTCTGGCTTTTTGCCTTTTTGAATTAGATTATGTAATTTTCCACAATTACTAAAATGAATGATGAATGAACTCTTTGCTTAAATATGCTAAATAGATGGAATTATCATAAAGACATTAACTTCATCTTTTGGAAATAAAAAAAGCTGTTGGAAAAGTCATGTTTTAGTGACCTAGCTGACAGTCAGGCTCCTAGTATAGTCAGTTTAACTAGAACATGATACTTTGTTGGCAAAAAAAAAAAAAAAATATTACCACTTTAGTATTCTTCCTACTTTCTGTAAGATGATTACAGGTCATAGCTTTATTTGCACTGGTGGTGGTTTGAATTCTTATATATTTATATTTGGAAAAAAAAAAAAAGGAAGATTATTTTGGAAAAGACTAGAGATACAGAAATTTGAAATAAATTTCTCTTTTGTCTTTCCTAGTAAATAGCCTAGCTACTCACTGAATGAGTGATTATGATGCTTTATTTCACAAACATCTTTTGTATCTTCCGGACAAAAATGTGGTGTTTCATACAATCTTAACTGAACAGCTGTGATATGACAGTCATATTATTTACTAAGGAGAAATGGGAGATAAGTTTATTAAATCATAAGTAGATATTGCTGAATGTTTGGAGGGATGAAACAGCCTTTCTCCTACACTGTGGATCACTTTCAACCAAAATAATCCCAATAGTATGAAGATTATCCACAGTGCTTTACAATATCTTTGATTGCTTCTTGCTACAGCTGATAACAATGATTTCCAGAACCAGAAGAAGAAACAAGTTTTTCTTCTTCTTTATTTCCACCCCTCCGATATATTTTCCCCACTTGTACGGTACTGACTCTTCATTTATATGGAAGTCTAACCATAGGTCTACAAGGTGTATTCACCTTTTCCCATGCCTAGAAGTGAGTGCTTCTAACCATTAACTAAGTGGTAAAGTTATTCTAGAGCATGGCGCGAAGTCTTTCTAGAACACTTCTGCAATGAGCATTTCATGCTGAAGTTTGCAGCACTTCTCTAGAATCAGCTGCTTTGCATTCTTTTTCTAATTATTTTTTCATGAGTACTTTGGAAGGAAGCTTAACTGAGCCAATGATACTTTACAACTCCAGCAAAAGACTAAAGATAATGGAATAGCTATTTTCAGATGTGTCTTTATTAAAAATGTATGCTTTTATATTGCTACAAATGTGCTAACACTGAATACCTTCTCATTTTTAAATGGATGAAAGCAACTTGAAACTTGTCATTAAGCTACAGTCCTTTCCCATTTGTGCAGCAGCACAAAGGTCTTGGTCCTTTATATGAAGTTCACCATAACTTTTGACATAGCTGCTTCTTTAGCAATACACAGGGAAAAAAGTAGGTGAATAGTTGACAGGGATATGCTGTGTACTTTACACTCCTCAGTGAGACACATAAAGGCTACACAAATTGAACACAGTTAAAACACTACCACTTGTATTTTAAAAAACAATTTTTTTTTTATATA
Source organism: Psittacus erithacus (assembly GCA_009867235.2). NCBI lineage: Eukaryota > Metazoa > Chordata > Aves > Psittaciformes > Psittacidae > Psittacus > Psittacus erithacus. Next base: position 17,755 of record WYDI02037260.1, on the reverse strand, counting down.
TTTAAATGCTCAAGTCTGATACCAGCCAAAACTACCAAAAGCAATACAGTTTTGTATGAGCACTGTTTTTATGAAACTGGCGTTAACCCTCAATAATGACACTGCTTGGTTTCATCAGCTCTGGTGAGGCTGAAAGAGTGACTTGAATAGCCCTCTAAATGTACTAACTAAACTTAATGTTTTTTTCCATTTATTTTATCAGTAATGTTGAATGAAAAATTAAAAATTAAATTGTAAAATAATCAAAAAACCACCATTTATTTATCCTTTCTAATGAGCATTTTTTCTAGAAAAGAAGAAACATTTTCAACCACACAGATTTGCGAGTCTGTTACTTTAAAAGAATACCAAATAGTTAAATAAATATGGATGAAACAAAAGTAATGTGGTGCTCAAAAATCAATAAACTTTGCAAAGATGTTACAGCAGGTATACTACCGATAAGCTACAGCTTAAAGTCTTAAAAGGTCATTTGCAATTCATACAGAAACTATATCTGTGCTGCATGTACTTTAAAAGGTTGTGTGCAACAGAGCAGAAAAATAAATTATTTCAATCTGCTAAATATTGTTCTGATACAACCTTCTGAGGCAAAAATGTTAATTTAGTACCTGCAGCATTTGGAACATTCTGTTCTTGCAATTATTTGCCTATTTTACATGGTCATGTGGCAGTCTATTTAAAATACGGTAGTATTTTATGGTAGAGGAAAGTTCTATAGAAAAAGCAGGCAATTTGAATTTCTAATGAAAATGTCTACAGAGATATGTTCTACTATTCTGCTGAAAATGAGTGTACTTTAATTAAACTAATATCCTCCTCTTTTTCAAAGAGTGACTAGATGTAAGGGTCATAAACATCTAGATAATGAGGGCAAATTATTTGAATGCCCTAGACTGGAGTCATTGCAGAATTAGAGAAAGAGGCAGAAATAGAGCCGGAAGTCATGCAAGAGCTGGGCCCCTTCCCAGCATGAAACCATCCAGCTTCCAAACTGAGGTTATTGATGCACTAGCATCTGAGCTGTAAGCTGCCAGAAAGGCAACTTATAATAGCAGAATGGAAAACAGACTCCTTTCCACCATAGATGCTGTCTTTACTGGTATGTGAGACTGGCAGTGCTGGACAGCTTTTGTGCTGGCTCTCCACACCATAATTTATGATTAAGAAATGAAATCTTAAGTAGACAACTAGGTTCAACTAGCAGTTGAACAAGGCAGAACATTTGCTGTTAGAAGACCCAAACTACTAAAACGTTGCCTAAATTAAAAAAAAATATGAACAAAAATCCCATAACCTGACAATCACACACCAGCAAGTTTTAAGGAATGAAGATTTGCAACCTTGGCAAAAATACATGTCATATTTCATTTAATATGATAATGCGGTTTCATTACTTTTTAATTCAATTATACTTAGCTAATACTTGACAACTAAGACTCCTAATTTTATAGGAAGCCATTTCAGAAAGCAAGAAGTCTTAAGTAATCGACTAATTGGAAGAGCTTTCTGAATGTCAAGCTTTATGTAAATGAAACTTCTAGCCTATTTAACCTGCTCTTCTAATGTATTTTTGTAAACTGTGTCCAAAGAATTCAGTAAAGTATGCTGAGTTACTGCAATAATACGAGGTGTAAGATTTCTGCAATGAGCATTTTTCTGCTCTTTCTTCTGCCTTTAGTGTTTGTTCCATTATTCTTGAAAACAGTTTAAAAAAGCACCATTCTATACCAGTTTGAGAACTGTATGTACAGTTTTAGTTTATTCAGTGGAACTTCTTTATATTCAAAGGAAATTTTCCTTTAAAAACTGAAAATATGTGAGTCTAATCATGTTCTTTCAGTGGCGTTAATATTGTCATGAGGATTTATTTGCCTTCCTTCCAAGTCTGAAGCAGTAAGAACTGTGTTTCCATCTTTTTTCATAGGTCCACCTTTCAGCTAAGAGCTTTCCGATTAATTTTATTCATAAATATATGTTGGTACTACATGGACTGCCCAGAGCAGATGGGTCTGTCAGGTACTCCAGAACACTTCCTGGAGATGCCTTTAACTTGCTTTGAAGAGTTTCCATTAGCAGAGTTTTTATGATACCTCTCCAGATAACTCACTGTAGTGTTGCACTATACTTTCAGTCACAATATTCTTCCAATGTCTTTAGTTCTAATTTATTTCTCTCTTTACTTGTCTTACCCCTGTTGAAAAGAGGTGAGAGTCTGAAAGCCATTACCACATTTATCTTCAGTCTTTAGCAGGAGAAAAAATCAAATTCTTTCAGTTGTGTTTTTCAGATTGCTTTCGTTGCACTCTTCAGCATCTCCTGCAACTAGTCCCCAAGTGGTCCTGCATATATTTGATCATTGTGAGATCAATATAGCAATTTAAAACCTCCCAGCTCCAGCATCAGTGGATATTAGAAAGTTCAGGCAAGTGACTCCCAACTAGGCAGTGCTGGGGAATTTATATGCTTAAATGCAATCCATTGGGCAGAGTCCTACCACCATAAGCAGATCTATAACGTGTGTCAAGAGCTAGTTCCTTATATACACTTGTTCTAGCATTATGTGAGTGTTGGTATCAGGCACATCAGCTTGATGTTGGGTTCATCCCCCAGCATTATCTCTGCTGACCAAAGGTAGCCCTTGAGTGTTTTCATTGCACCATCAATTGCTACAAGAAAATGGTGCATTCCTTATCTCACCAGTGAACTTCACTCTCTTACTGAGAGTTGTTTTGTTCGTGGCATCCCCGCTTCTAGACAGCTTAACCCCTTCTGCAGTCAGACTTTTCTGCCATCCATGCCAGGTCTCTCTTGGTTACAAGTTGCCACTGCTGTGTGGTTGCAGATTGAATTTTCCCTCAGCCAGGCAAAGAACAACTCCAAATCCACAGCCTTATGGGGGAGGCTTCTGTGAAATGTAAAATTGGGATATTGCAGAACATGTACCATTGAACTATAAAGTTACAGATCCATTCTTTACAGTGCGTATTATTTTAGCTGCACTTTTAATCCAATTACTTATGTTCACAAGTATACATTAGTAAAGTGTGTCCTTGAAAAGTAGTTTATTAATATTATAATCACAGCTTGATTACATTAAGTAAAATTTCCTTTCTAAGTAGGGCCCTAATGTTAAGACCCTAAGTCTTTCTTTTGAAAGGTACTTACATGAGTGGACTTTTTTTTTAAATGGTAAGTATTCAGTTGTTTCCAGCAGTTAGGAAAGAATTTAAGAGTTTAAGTGCTCATTTATTTAAAAAAAAAAAAAAAAAAAAGAAAACAGAAAAGTCTGCTGTGGCTATAAAAGCAGTAAATGCCTGTCTATTCAGCTATAAAAGGCATCTACTGCTTCCATTGCTTTTAATTAGTGGAATATTTTCTGTACCTTGAAAAGTCAGACTCTAATGTGTATCCAGAACATTTTACTTCATTAAGTCAGTAGGCAATCAAAGGATATCAGCATGTGAAACCTAGCTTTCTCTACCCAGACTAAGCATTATATGTCTGGTTGACTGAAGTTTTGATTTACTTGACTAGATGAGACAAAACTACTTATTTTATTGCTCTTTTTACCTAATTGTCTGCAAAGCTCAGTACCTTCTCCCACCTGCTCCATCTCCCAGGATATGACCAAGTTTCTCAGGAATTCTTTTCTCTGATTGCCTCTGTTTACCTCTGAATATGTGTGTCAGGGAAAACCTAAATATTTACACTTCTGTGACTCCGGTCATAGCATCACAGAATCCTGGAATGGTTTGGGTTGGAAGGAACCTGAAGGCTCATCCAGTTCCATCCTCTTGCCATGGGCAGAGACACCTTCCACTAGACCAGGTTGCTCCAAGCCTGGCCTTGAACACTGTCAGGGTTGGGACAGCCGCAGATTCTCTGGGCACGCTGTGCCAGGGCCTCAGCATCCTAACAGGGAGCAACTTCTGCATAAGATCTCTTCTTAATCTACTCTATGTCAAGTTAAAGCCATTACCTCTTGTCCCGTCACACAGGCCCTTTTCCAAAGCCCCTCTTCAGGTTTCATGTAGTCCCTTTAGACACTGGCAGCTGCTCTAAGGTCTCCCCTTAAGAAGCCTTCTCTTCTCCAGTCTCAACAAGCCCAGGTCTCTCATCCTGTCTCCAGAGCAGAGTTGCTGTAGCCCTTGCAGCGTCTCTGTGGCCTCCTCTGGACTCTCTCCAACAGCTCCACGTTCCTTTTGTGTTGTTGCCCCAGAGCTGGATGCAGGACTGCAGGTGCGGTCTCCTCAGGGGGCAGCGGAGGGAGAGAATCCCCTCTTTTGAACTGTTTGCCATGGTAGATATGGTAATCTGTTTAGTCTCAGCAAGGACAAAACAGGGAAGTTGAATCATAAAGAAGCTTAAACTTAAATTGTGCGCAAGATAAAAAAAAGCATGAAAACACACTGTATTTGTTACCCAGCCATAAACAGCAGCCACAAAAGGTTTGTTGGTGGTTTTTTGGTTTTGTTTTTTTTGGTTTTTTGTTGGTTTTTTTTGACACAGGTAGTATGTACATCTAAAGTTTGTCCTTCTCCTTTTTCTCGTGACAATGCAATATAATACAGCAATGATATTACTTCTCCCTCTATATATTTATGGGAATAAATTTCCTTTTGCAAATGTTCTAAATTTCTGTGATTCCAGAATATTCAACATGTAAGGTTGAAGATAACTTTTAAATTGAATTTTCATTTTACAATCAAATATAAATGTAACTATGCATATGGGACAAAGACAATAGAGTTCTTAATTGTAAAAGGAGAAGCTATCCAGTAAGGCAATATTTTTTAGTAGATTTCTTTCACATGAATTTCTGGAGAAAGGAAGTCTTGAATCACCACAAAAAACTCTGCTTCAGAAGAGTGACCCCTTACCCAGATTCTTTGAAGTTTAATGGACAAATATTTGGGAAGAGAAGAACATGCTACTTCTGTCAAGAAGAGAGTAAAATTTATGCTGTCCCACTGAAGCACAAAAAATTCTTTTAAATTATGGTAATGTCTTGAAGAAAAATCCCCAACGGCATAAGAAGCTATTCTCATTAAATATTCTTCCTAACTTTTCACTGCCATGAAGCCAAATTTGAGTGCTGAAAACATGTTAAGATTAGACCTGAAAAGAAAACATATTGGGAGGTATATACACATTAAAAGAAGTTGAAAGTTTCTCTAAATGAAAAATTTTGAAAGCTAAAATCACATGGTTTGTGATGGGAGGTGTTGCATCATATTAAACACCAAAAAGCTGCTGCTACAATATCCTGAACTTCTGGTCATTGACTTATTGTACAGTGTGAACTGGAATAATCTAATGCTAGTTAACATTTGAACTTGGTGAAGAGTTACTTTAGTTGACAAGGTTATCTCACCTAAAATCAGTTTTTCCTTCCAGTGTTCATTTTACCCCATCCATCAGACTTTGAGCTTTTAAAAAATAAGACTTTGTAGTAAAGTATTAAACTGCCTAACATGCTAGCACTCAGCGTTTCAGAAAACAGTTTCTATGTTAATATTTTGGAATTATCATATATTTTAGTTGCACTGAGAAGAATGGCCTGCAACCTTATACTGGATCTCAGAGTATTCATTAGAAACTCATTAAGTATTACACCATTTTCTTTCAGGAGCAGTTTAGTGTGTGGCCATCCAGTTCTTCAAATACTATAGATCAATAGTAATGAGTTATTTTTAATAATTTTCTTTTTTTTTTGTATGTGAAACTTTGACCTATGAATAACAATCAACTATTTTGCTAAATAGATGTAAAAGCAGGATGTGCATAAAGATGAATCGATTTAAACTAGTAACACAAAGTATTCTGGTGTACTGCTGTATAAAAGGAACTGAATTTATATGTGAGCTAAGGACAGACCTTTGCTCTTCACAGGTTCTGACATGCAGAACCAATAAAGCTGATGTCAGGGGTGCTTCAGACACAAGTTCCACTTCCAAGAGAAGTCCTTCTATCAAGATTAAGCAAAGAAAGAGGGTTGTAATGAGTGACAGTGGAGTTCAATTTCTTTTAGTTTACACAGAAACCAGCTATTTTAAACATTTCAGTTTATATGTTCTTTACCATTCTCTCTTTTTTTTTTTTTTTTTTTTTTTTTGTTGTAGCTGGTTATGTTTTAACACTTGAAAATATTTTCCTTCTACCTATATTGATGTTTTTTGGTTGGTAAGAACATACTTAAAGGAGATATCTTAAGCAGCACAAATTTGAATAGTAATTTCCATGGGTAATTAGTAGATTAATACATAATCCAGTGTAAAAGTTATGCCTTAGACTACATTACCCACATATTATTTAAAATATATGCAGGTATTCATAGTAGCTGGATATGGAGATGTCTATTTCCAAAAAATATGTGAACAAGAAATATGAATTATTTGCTGATATTTCATCTAGTCACCAAGATTTCTCAAGGATGAGTTTATTTTGTGACAAACTGCTCAGTTCCTTTCTTTCTGATCCTGACTCATCTAACATTAGCAGTGCAGAAGAGGAACAAGTTTAATGACACAGACCCCACTGATTTCACTGTGAACCTGCAGTTAAAAGCAGCATCAGAATCAGATTAGTAGTAATTATGAAGATTTAGTGATATTAAAGTATTTATAAGAAATATATTTCTGATTTTGGCCTAAAAAGAATAAAAACAAAAGAGGGTGCTCCGGTTTGACAATATAAAGTTGATAAATTAAAAAAAAAGACTAAAAAAACCCCCCAAAACCTGGACAATTTTGCATTCACACTACCATTACTGGCTTCCATAACTATCAAAAGAGAGTACATTGTAACCCAGAAGGTGAAGAAAGAACTGATAAGCAGAATAAAACTGTTGGCATACTTTTTCCACAAGGTAAAGAGGAATCTGAAAACAAAAGAAGAAAGATGTTTTCTTTCCATTGTGTGTATGACATTGAGTTTCACAGAAAATTAGGCAACCCAAACCTTGTTTGTGGTAAACTCCTAAGTTAATGAGAGATAAAACAAATCCCTATATAAATGTATATACATATGGTCATGGATGGACTATTTAGATAGGCTTATTCTCTGTGGAATCTTTCTGCTCCTCAGTCTTCCTGCAAGACAGCTGATCCTTTTCAGGTTTTTAATATTTTAATACTATGGAGAATTTAATATGATTTTTTATTGCCTTTTACAGGAACTCAAATGCCATGAAACATTTGCTTTCAAAGCTATGGGAGTTCCTCCACTGTTTGCCTTTAAGAATTCCCACTCTGCAATTTCTTTGCACATTGCCTGTAGCTGTTCAATATTTACCTGTCATACTCAGGCTAAAGTGGTGTTAAGGCTTTAAGCTCTAATGTTGTTAATTGCTGTTGTTAATTTCTGTTGTTATCTGTCAAACAGATATATTAAAAATAAGGATTAAATCTGGTAACTGATTCTGATAAGAACATTACTTTAATGCTTGGGTTTGCATGAAAATTAGAATATGCAGTAACTATATCTTAGTTAAATGTCCAATTTATAGCATATAGATTACACCACATAGTTGTTCTGTACTGTAAAATGTGAATACTCATGTGCATTTGAAAAACAATCTCAATATCTTAATGTTCTTCATTTCTTAGCCTGTCATTTTTACCCATCTTTGGGCACTTTTATTCCCTCTCTCAGCCAAAGGAGTTTCTTCAAACCTTAGTAGTACTTATGGGTTCTGAACCTTGCTACCCATTCTATTTGATGCAATTATGCAAGAAAGCTAGAAAATGAGAGATGATTTGATGCTCTTAATGGAATAGCATTTTGTTTTGCAGTGTCAACTGATCAAGGTATGCTTGCTTGGAAGTTTGCTTTCAGGAAAAAAAATATGAAACACAAATTAATTTTTATGTTTAAATACATCAGGCACTCCACAGTTCCAGTGCTTAGGCTTCCCTGCTGGTCACCTAATTCACTATGCAATCTCAGCACAGCCTGTCTTTCTTAGTAAACAGCAGAAAATATTAAAATGTCATTGGGAAAGATTTGTGTGACAAGGAGCAGATACCTTAACAAGTGTGTTATTCATCTTTGAACATTCCCCCACTCAGGAGGCTTAAGATTTGGGTCCATGGAAGCAATGAAAAAAGATTCAAAAGAGGTTTTTATATTGACTGTATTAATTTTTTTGATGCAACACAAAATGCAATCAACTTCAATGCAGAACTTAAAAAGTTAGCTTGAAGGAATAGAGCAGTTTGGTTGTGAAGTGTGACCAGAAATCTCAATCTGAGAGAGGATGTTGAATTTCTTCGAATTATTACTGGAGCCATAAAAAGCACAAGGTTGAAATGCTTGAAAATTCAGTGCGCTCACATAATTTCCAACTCATTGGTTTCCCATCTAAAAAGGGAAAGAATGGATTTGTGAGTTCTTTGAGGATGTGAATCATGAAAATCCCTCATCTAAAGGCTGCTATCAGTTTAGCTTACTGCAGACATATTTTTTAAAGTCCCTTGAGGAAATCCAAAGGCAGCTGTAGTGCTGCAGGATATACCTTCATGTGGTAGGAAAAATGCATCCAAGTAGATGAATTCCCATGCAAACTGAACTTTTCTCTTTCCCTGGATGCCTGTGGAGGCTTTGATGCTGCGATGCAGGGCAATGGAGGACTCTCGAGAACACGTGGGGCACCCTTGCTATTCAGAAAAAGTGGAAAGCCAGGGAATGCTCACCCAGCCACAGTGAGAAGCAATTCTCTTGATGGTTGTCTGCAAATGGTTCATCTCTTCAGGCCAGAAGGGAAAGGTCAAATGCCCCATTAGCCAAATCCTTTCATAAGTCCTTTTTAGCATTCTAGTACTACCTGATTCTATCCAAAACCAGCAATGCCTGTCTTGGGCTTAAATATGAAAATATCAGAAAGGACGCTGACAATACTGGCCAAAACCCTGTCCTATTTTCAATCTAATGTAATCATCTGGAAAAGTGTTATGGTTCCAAATATCTAGTTACGTTTTCTTAAAACCTCAAAAGTAAAAAGTAAACATTATATTTTGCTGAGAATGCATTCTTCTAATAAAAATATTTATCTAGGTATTTTTTGCACCTACTATAAAAGTGTGGGGTTTTTTGCTTGGTTTTCTTTGTTGTTTTTTTTTTTTTTTCTCCCTACTTATACAAGCAGGTTCTGCAATAGAAATCATGCTATGGATCTTCCAAACTGCAATGAAAATCTGAGGTTGAGAGTCACACTTCAACTACTTTGTGTTAAAGAGAAGCTAGGCTATATGATGGGGTTTGGTTTTTGGTTTTTTGATATATGAAGTAGGTGCACATCAAGCTAAAACTATAGTCGGCATAGCTCTTTCCGCCTACACAACTATAACAGTCCTGAAAAATTAAATAGTTTCAGAAAGGCAAAGAAGCTCTTGAAGAAATGAAGATAGGATTAAATTTACCATTCAGACTGCTTGAATAATTTATTCTCATCTGGTCTTCTTATCTGATGTTCAGGATTACAGTTTAACCTCAAAGTTGCTGACAGATGAAAGCAGGTGGGTGATGAGTCATGTTCAGAGAACGGCTTCCCTGAACAAAACATTTTCAGGTACAGTTAGGCACAATATACACAAATGACATCGAGAAATCCATTCAGTGAATAATTCACCAAAACAGGATGAAAAAATAATACCTGTGCCTCATGCACAATTTTGTTTACTACCAGTGTAATAATCTAATTTCCCAGAAAGTGAGAGGCAGTAATATTTCCTCTCAACCTCCAAAGAGCCCCAAGTCTCAGTTAAAGTTAATAACCAGCCTTATTTCTTGAAAAATTGTGTCCCTAGCAGGCTGACAGGGCACATTCAACATACAGAGTGAGAAATTTTGATTTTAATTCTTACCTTTTATAAACAGGAAGAATAATTTGCCTGCCTATAGTGATTATAATCAAATGCCATGATATGTTTCTAGTGAAATAGTTTCAGCTAATGGTTAATGATATGTGTCTGATGAATTATGAAGACTTTCTAAGTCCTTTAGATTTCCAAAAGCAGATACATGAAACCAGCAGATTCTGTTACCATGGACTAAAGGACAACCAAGGAAGGAAAAATAGCAAAATTCTTCCTTTGTTTTTGCAGTATAACAACATGGAGCTTCATCAGCAAGATTCAATCTGTTGAACAGCACAAGGTTATATAGAATATGTATAAGCATATGCTTTTTTTCAAGCAACAGAATTTTGAGTAAGGTACAATCACACCTGTTGGAAATATGATCTGTGATGTCAAAACTACAAGTCTGAAGAACCTTGTGCTTTTATAAAACTTAGACTTATCTGTCAGCTAGAGAAAAGGAAAACTCAGTATCAGTCACCTACTTATCAAAAGCATCCATACTTCCAATTTTGAAGAGCACAAGACACAGAATATATGAATTTAAAGATTAGTCTATGTGCTAATTATGTCATTAAGCTGTGAGAATTGCATAGAAATTTCTAGATGTCTTTGATTTACACAGAGCTGTTTTGTATCAGAATGGCTGTTTTCTGCTTTTTAATTGGCAGACCACTGCAAGTTAGATTAGAAGTACAAGCAGACCTCAGCTGAAATTAAACCAGTGGAAAATAATATGAACACCTTTGCCAAAAATCACAGTAGCTTAGACTTCTTACAGGAATAAAAATCCACACATAATAATGGAAATCAAGCAAGGCATTAGAAATTTAAAATTATCCTTGTTAAAACAGGTGTTTAACATCACTTGTCTTTCCCTGGTAGATTTTCATTAATATCATACCTGGTCTTTACCAAGAAAGTTGCATGGACTCTTAAGGGTATGTTTACTACATACATGTGACAGAGTTTAAACCTTTATTATAGAATGCAGAATCTAAATGTTTGCCTCTTATCCTTTCTTTTCTTTGTATTTGTTATTTTTTCTCCTTTATCTGTTATGGTAGCTACTGGACCCTGAAAAAAGATAGAAGGTACGGTAAAAGGCTATTTATCTAATAGAATATTGATGAATAGGTCTTACCTAATGTAGAATTTTGAACTATAAGTGCTCAAAAATAAAAGTCAAGTTTTTGTTAGGCACTTGTCCAGTCACAACAGGGGGAAATGCGGAGTGTTAAAGTATGAAAATAAAATGCAAAAAAAAGAGAACAAAATAAAAAGGGGAAAAAAAAAAAAAAAAAAAGAGAGAATGAAGAAAAAAGAACAGACTTTCAAGTTATCATATAGGAAATCATTTTACAGTCCCTGCAAGCAATCCCTTATAGATATTCTGTCCTTTACCTTTGTCCTTTTAGCCATGATATTTGCTTTTTGACCTGAACAAAGTCCTACCTTGAGGTCTACAGATCATGGAAGATTCCTGGAAATTCAGAGCCATTCATATGACAACAGTTAGCTCTCCACATTGACTATACTCACAATTAACTCCCAGCCCAGCTTCATGTGGAGCCACTGAGTAATCAAAATTTCCATGGCAGCTGTAACCTCCATGAAACATGATCTGAGAAAGAGGATTCATACGCTTAGTTAATAAGGTTAAATTTATGCAGGCTTCTCCAAATAGCCTCCTAGATATTCTCATATGTAAAAGTCATATCCCTCCTTAGTTTTGTTGTGCGTTTAGGTCTTGTTTTTGTGTCCTAAGGGACTTGTCTGCTCCAGAGAGACAATAATACTTTATGGCTGAGGAGGACCTGTGTTTGTGCAGAGGTGCGCTCTCAAATGGGAAGGATTTCCTAATGGTGGTAAATGGTATGTGGAGAAATTATACTGAATTTAATTTCATTTATCTGACTTAATGGTGGTATAGTTATTTCATCCTAGTTTCAGTTATTTTTTTTGTATAATGCATAGTCATAGCAGGAGTTGAAGAATGGTAGTCTTCCTTCAGGTAATGTTGTTTAAATCCTCCCCGTAAAAGTTATTTTACTGAGTAAAAACATGGCATGACTGTGAAGGAGGAGAGGCTATGATTGACAGCTTATATACTTACATTTTTAAACTAAGTCAAAAGAAGTAATTCACAAAAATAAGAGTAATACAGACCTTTTACTTCTCAAGACAGAAAGATGCTAGTCTAGCAAATGAAAACTTCTTCACACAACCCTTTACAAGAAACTGTCCCCCTTTTCACAGAATGGAGCAGTATATATGTTCAGACCTTTTGTAGCCTATATTTTAAATTCCACGCAGGAGTAAGGAGAATTTCCTAGACATAAGTGAGGCATCCATCTTTCTGCTCTGCTGAAAGCTGGGCAAGGAGAAATGTGTTCCAGTCTTATTTCCAGAGGTGTTAAAGAATGTGGCAGAACATATGAAAAACTCCTAGATTTCTCTCTAGATAATTTTAGACAAAGGCATAAATGCCTATACCATGGAAAAAAAAAATTGCAGTAAATGTGAGAGTGAAGCTTACTTTATATGAGCTAAGCAGATGGCCAGCATATGTAGGCACTAGTTTTACAAGGCAGACATAATAATTGTTTGGACATCAGGACCATTGGAGCCTAAGGACATGATGCTCAGTTGAAGTGGTTAAGCATTGTGTTGGACTACTTAGACTACTCCATTTTCTGCATTTTCAAACCCAAGAAAGATAATGGAGTGGGCTACAGAAGAAGCTTTTAACTATCCATTCCTCTGCTAGAAACCACCTTCCTGATACTTCTCCAGGAGCCTCAGCATTTCCTTTGCCAGCCATTTCAGCAGCTGATCACTAGTAGAGGCTACTGTGAGCTCCACCTTATTAACTCTTGTTATACAAGGAGTCAGCAACCCAAATTGTTTCTGAATATGTATTGTAACCCTTTCCTGCATCATAGAACCTGACACTCCTGAGACAATTCTTCCTGTTGCTGTGGTATACCCAACCTGCTGTTTAGATGCCACATTCAAGCGACTACCTGATTTTTAAATAATTTAATGTTCTGCACAGTATCTTCCTTCTTAGAAGGCATTATGTCAGAAAAAATGTTTACTGCCTTATTTCGGATTTTATTTCCTGTAATGTCTGTCACTGCATTTATTGCTGCTTTCTGACCACCAGTTCTGAGTTTAGTTTAACAATGTTAAAGCAGTATTAATTCAGACTCCAAAAGTAAGTGCTCTCATATATTCCCATAATTCCAGACTGCAAAATTTGATAGACAAAAAAAAAAGCAGCAGTAATTTTTATGAAAGATGTAGAAATAGAATGCTTCGTGTTATTGGTAAGAATGGCTGTTCTGTTTGAAATATAGTTTAATTTTAAATCATTTTATCACAGTTGTTTATACTTTAAAAAAAAAATTTATTTAGAAGATATTTTTATTTATGGTTTCCTATGCTCATAGCATAAAGAAATATTCAAACAGCACAAAAAGGCAATAAAAGTCCAGAGAGATAATGTGGTGCTGGATTATAATGCTTGATAATATTTTAGCAATGAGCAAGATAAAAAACAACACCCTTCAAAAGACTTATGAAGGGACATTTCCTATTTATGCAAATTAGGATCATGTAAGGAATGTTCAAACTAGCCAATTTGTTAAATAGAACAGATTGAAAATAACAGGGCATTTCATACAGGCACAGGGCATGCAGGCCTATTCCAGCTAAATGGGATCACAAACAGTAATTTGAAAATAGCATGTCATATATTTTGTCACCCTGACGTGTACACCCTTAAGCAAGATAGTGGGTGTGTAAACCCAGTGTGAAAGTTCTCAATTTTCCTGCTTAATGAGGGCTATTTTATATTCCTAGAGAAAAAGATGTCTTAATTTCCAAGCACCAGAAAAGTTGTCACACAATTTGGAAAGCTCACAGCACTTAGTAATGATGCCAATTTGCTAGAAAAAGAATAAATTGCACCATGTGTTATTTACAAAAATAATTCCAAGTATGTCCGGCTTCTTTTCTGAACCAGCTTTAGCGCCTCTGGAAAATAACTGAAGAAAAAAATCAAAATGCCTACATAAAATTTGTCAGAGAGAAATGTTCTCCAGAGATTACAAGGTTCTGACTCTTCCTCCTCCAAAAAGAGTAGCTTGCTGCAGTCATCTGCCAGCTGCAAGGGGCTCTTTGTTGAAAGATACACAGTAGGGTGCAAAGAAAACCATGCTTACTCCCTATGTCATTTGAGCTGCTTCGTATGATGTGTTTTGATTATTGGGGTAAAGACTTCACACATCAAGCAAATGCCACTAACACTGAGTTTTAGACAGTTACTCTTTTTGCTTTTACTTTCTACTTGCAGAAAAACATTTTTTTAAATTCCACTCATACCATTGAACATGACAAGAAATCCCTGTGTCCACTCCCCAAATCATTAATGAGTTTCTGTATAAGTCTCCTGTTTGCTTTTCCACTCTCAAGATAAGCCACTCATGTGTTCTTATCCTGCAGTCAAGCCTGTGCTCTCCCACACAAGAATTGCTCAGAAGATGAGCCTTTGCTGTTCATAGAATCATGGAATCACAGAATGGTTTGGGTTGTTAAAGGTTGTTAAATGTAAAAGTTGTTAAAGATCATTCAGTTCCAGCCTCCCTGCCATGGGTCTTATGCAGGGCCATAATAACCTGTGAATGATGATTTCTCCCTTTTCTAATTCTTAAAATGTGCATTTTCAGGGAATGCCTAAGAAGATGAATAGAAAGAATTCTAACCTAAGAGAATGGCTGAATAAAAATGGGTCACTGAAAATATTCAAATAGAATTGTCAGCCCTCTTGAACTCCTGGAAGTGCCTTTTGACAACAGCCACAACAACCCTCTTTCCTTCCCCTTCCTCTCCTGAGAATGCCACTTTGTCCTGAAATATTCCTTCCTCTTTCCAGAGGAACCCCCTCTTGCAAATCATACTCCCTGCCTGCACAAAGGTAGGTCCAGTGTGTGAGGGCAACTGCCACCATAACCCCTCCTGCAGTGAAATTACAGACAATCCCATATGGAGATTTCAGTCCCAAGAGACAGAAACCAAAAGCTTCTGCCTGAAAACTCTATGGTCGGTGCAGGTCTGTGCTGTTGCTTCCTCTGAAACAGTTGTTGTTCAGGATATCCACCTTCACCATATCAGGTTTTATAAAGCATTGCCTTGGAAAACAAGAGAATCACCACCAGAGGCAGCAACTTTAAAAGTCTGCTGATGTTGCTACCAAGACATCCTCCTTCCTAAATGCTTCCAGTTCTCTCATGGTAGAAGTAGTGAATGGTGTTATCCTTTTGGGTCTTCAGGCAGCATCTCAGAATTTTTAACTTCTTCATGTGGGGATGTCTAATGTCATGGCATGGGGTAAGATTAAAAAGAAAATGAAAAATAAAAGACCAATAATACATTTATCTTTCAGTGAGAGACAGAAGGACTTCTGAAAAGCAAGGCAGCCATAGGGGTAGAATAAGTATAGAAAGGAAGACCAGAAGCCTAGCTGGAAGATGAAGGAGCAGGAGAAGGATGCAAGAGCAATTTAAATGCTCATAGAAAATGCCAGGGAGATGTACACACAACACTTGACCCATCTCATTGCATGAGAACCACTACAGGATGCCAGGGGAGCTTTGGATGAGAACCTTCTAGAGGTGCATGCTGCTGGATGTGCATAGCTGTCCTGTGACCAACATGTCAAGCTGCAAGCAGCATCTCTACTAATGAACTTCTGGAGGAAAGCTGTTGGCTGACTTCTTTCCAAAATGAACATTGCTCATGTGTATTAAGCACTGAGGTCCAAAACACCGTTTAGTAATTGGAATTGGTAAGATGTAAGTCTAAAGCTGCAATATTACTTTGAAAAAAACTGAGTAGGAGAACCAGCCAAATAAGACATAGGTATTTGAATCTTATTATTTATTTTGGGTTTTTTAGAAATACAGAACTTCCCTCTTTGCTCCATTAATCTGATTTTCACTACACTACACCCTTGGGAACAGATTTTTCTTAAAGTTATGGGGATGCATTATCACATTCTGCCTGACTTACAGACCCGTCCAGCCTCATGTAACATGAATGTGTAAGGAAGGAAAAAATTATATGGGAAATTAAATTTCAGATCATTCGAATTGAGGAGAGAAAAGGAGAGGGAAAATCCCTGTACAAGATGAGCATTTGAGAGTTTTTATTGAAGTAATTTTCTCCACTCAAATTAGAATTTTGTGGGCATCTGATGTACACAGGATTCCTGATGTGTTTAAGCTTGTTCAGTTTTCTGTCTGCAAGTGAAGTGCATGATGAATCGTCTTGGATTACTGTGAAAAGAGATAAAACATTATGACCTCACATCCAAAGTTAGTTAGGGAAGTCTGTCATATCAGAGAGGAAGACTGAAGTTAACGAGCTGTATTCCCTGCAATGCATTTCATCAAAAGAAGCTGTGTTTCCACATAGCAGTACCATTGAAGAAGAACTATCACAAATCACTGGAAGGCTCCATAATTAATAAATCACAAGAGCACAGCACTGCTTAATACAACATAACAGTTCTGAGCTGTAGACATGTGTCAGCATGGACCTTCATTTACGAAGACTCATTCACTATCCCTGGAAAATCAGGAGTTAATCAGTCTCATCAGGACCTGAAATGGTACACATGTGGAATTACTTCATTATTGTGCAGTTAGGAAAGCAGTGCTTTGTTGTGGTCACACTCTGTCCTTTCAATTACTCTAAGATTAGTTGCATTGATGCATTTGTTTGGTACACCATGTTGGAACAAGACACATATAGCACTTGGCCAAGTATTCAGTGCAAAAGTAAGGTTTAAAGGCATCCTGAACATTGAAATAGCTTGAAGTTATAGTCAGTACGCTCCAAGCAAGCAGGAGGCAGACAAGTCTGGTTGAAAAACTGCTTTTAAACAGCAAGAGTTTTATTTGCTATTTATTTTGTGTTATATGCTAATGCCTGCACCCAATTGTTTTAGAAGACTGAACAGCTATTCAGTGAATAACAGATTTCCTGAAGGAAAAAAGCAGCATATTAAACCCACTAATTAAAGAGATGTTCTATTCAAGACTAGGAATAGCAGTCTTTTCATTATCCATATGCGAAATAAAGTCATATAAACAGACTGCATGCTTGAATGCTTAAGCATGCAAAACACTATTGTTTTACCTGCAGAAAAAGAAGGAATAACTTGTGTTGTCTCAGTTTCACACCTTTTGCCAGTGCAATACTAGCTTGAAGTCTGAAGAGGTAAGAGTCTAAAGTCATAACTCTAAAGAGGTAAAAGGTAATTCTAAAGAAGTAATTCAGGCTTTAATATTGAATTTACTTTGTTTAGACTCTTTCATAAAGGATTTTAACTCAGGTACATCTGAGAAGATAAAAGTTCTGAAAAGCTGCAGAAAATGGTTTGAATAAGGAGGGAAAATATTGGCTCAAATCTGTGATGTTTTCTGTAACCTCAGCAAAGACCATAGAAATATTCTGTGCACATATCAAATAGCGTATCTGAGATCTAAGGATGCTAGCAAGATCCATTCATGGAGACATTACATCAATAAAAGGATGAGAAAAAGTAATTTTAAAACCAGCCAAGCAAAAGATGTTTTTTAATCCTTTCATGAGGTACAGAAGAGAGTATGAAAACAAGATTATTCCCTTCCTAATCCTAGTCTTAAATTTCCCACTCTTCCCATATCTGTAAGTATTGGTAAAGTACTGGAACAGTGATAAAATCATATTCATGGGTTACTTATTTTATAGGTAGCTGTCCTGGGTTCGGCAGTAGCAGTCATTTTTATCCTTCTTAGTGACTGGTGCAGTGCTGTGTTTATGACTTTCGGTCTGGGAACAGTACT
>WYDI02037255.1:2849-33187 GCA_009867235.2 Psittacus erithacus | reverse complement strand
GGAGGAGGGGAAGCCAGGAGGAAGCAGAGACAGGACACCTGACCCAAACTAACCAAAGGGGTATTCCATACCACAGCGCACCATGGCCACTATATAAACTGGGGGCAGTTACCCAGGAGGGTTAGATCACTGCTCGGTCGGGCCTGGTATCGGTCGGCAGGTGGTGAGCGGTTGTATTCTCTTCCCTTGTTATTTCCCTTATCATTATTATCATTGGTGGCAGCAGCAGTAGTTTGTGTTATACCTTAGTTACTGGGCTGTTCTTATCTCAACGCGTGGGAGTTATGTTCTTTCGATTCTCCTCCCCATCCCTCTGGGAGCTGGGGGGAGGAAGGGGAGGAGTGAGAGAGCGGCTGCGTGGTTCTGAGTTATGGCTGGGCTTAAACCACAACATTTCTATCAAATGCTGCTCTACCACTAACCAGTTTACCTTCAGAAATAGCAATTGCATGTGTAGTGACCTTGCATGTTTTGGATAAATTACAGGATTTGTCAACGTGTCCTTGTTTACAGTTCCTGTTGCTGTTAGTGGGCTGAGATCACTTTTGGAACATTCCTGAGTGTTTCCAGCACTGTGCCTGCAGACTGACTGCTGTGGTCATCACTGTCCACATGTCCACTGTGATTTTTTCAGTTTATGATGTTGCAATTTAGTAGTTTTCACATCGCTGTTGGAAGGCACTTGAAGTCATCTTATGGTAATACAATCCTTGATAGAGGGCAATACAGCTGGCTTGCTGTTCCTCCCTCAAAAGTCCTTAGATGCACAGGGTGCTGCAGAGTGGTTTGTACAGGGATCATGGAGGGTCAGTCTCCACTTCTCTCTTGTGTGAGGAGAAGAGGGGATCCTCAGGGACTCGTCAGGTTGAGGACCAGGAGACAATGGCTTTACAGGTTGAATATATTCCTTCTCCAAGGAGTAACAAATGACCCTTGTCCTTAACTGCCTTACAGTAGGAACTTGCAATCCGTTATTCAAAATGGTGTTGGAAAAGCCTAGGAGCATGGGGTGCAAGCTACAGGCCAATAAACAAGGCTGAGTTGTATTGGTAATGTTGAAAGGAAAGGACCAGTCTGTTACAGCTACAGGCTTTGTTTCACCCTTCTTCCTGCTCTTCCCTCCTCTGCCTGCAGACCACTCAGTGCTGGCAAGACTGAAATAATGATAGAAAAGGATACTGTTTATTTCAAACTTTGCTTAAAGCAATAAATAAAGAAATAGAGGGAATATGATCTGCTTAGCTTCGTTCCTTAACATTTGCAGTACTTCACCAGCTTTAGCTGTTAGGGCTGAAGTGGAGGACAAAAAACAGATCTCCCTTTTCCTAAGCTGGTGAGGAAGCCATCACTGAGACACACTACACCTCCCTGCACAGACCTACAGAGGTACCTGCCTCCCTCTCCCCTGGCAGCATGCAGACTTGAAATGCTTCCTGGGGATGCCCTGGATCTTCTGAGGAAAAGATCTAGTTCTTAGTTTACTATGTAGGGAACTGTAAAATATTACACATCTCTGTCCTGATGGGAGCCTGTCCATGTAGTGGAGAGGCTGTTGCTTGTCTCTGGTGTACTGATCCACTGATCAGAACACTGATTTCCTGCTTTGGCTGGCCCCAAAGTGAATTAAATCTCTGTCTCCTATCCTGCCTGGGTACCCAGATCTTCAGGAAGCTCTGAAGTTCTCCTCAGGTGTCTGTCTGCCTTGGACTGGTTTGCAAGGAGTTTTAGGTAGAAGACAAATGTTTCTTTCTCCAAGTCAGTACTTAATGGATTTAGTCACCTCCACAACTGTGCAGTGATTTTTATTTTTCAGACAGATCAGACTGTCATTTAGGACATCAATGGAGTTAAGTAAAATGCATCCTGTTACAACTGTTATTCAGGTGTCCTGAATCCTTCTCCATAAGCTTTAAGTGGTGGGTATTACTTCTGTTTTTGACAGCAATCCATCTAGCATTTTATCAGCTATATTTTAAGTTTGATGTTGTTAAATAGCCACTGCTTTCTTTAGGTAGGTGAATGTAATTTATAGGCAGCTTCAACAGTTTTGCTGCAAAGACAACAACGAATCCTGTGCTTAAATGAAGAGCAAATAATAACTAGTAATAGACTGTATTCAGTCTTGAAGTCCTGACCAAGTCTCATGCATAAAAAAGAATTGTATCCTGTATAATTAAGATTAGTTTGAAAGTTTACCAGCTTCATCATTAGCAGGGAAAGTTAAATACAAATTCTTAAAGCTATACTTGCCAGTGGAAAATGTAGCTGTTCTGCCAGAAAGCAGTATCAAATGATAAACCACATAACTCTCCCTCCTCCTGTGTCCCTGCTGTGACCAGACCATTAATGATAACTGCCTAATTCTACCAAAGGGGATTTAGTTGTCAGCAAACAATCCTGTGTAGATGGTCAAGGCCAGAAATTCAAAATACAAATGTAGGGCTAATTTATCTAGTTCTCTTTTTGTTTGTCGCACAGAGCTCTAACTCTAGGAAGCAAAAATTTGCATGAATAGAAATCAAATCAGAACCTTGACTTTTGTCCTACTGCAATAAAAATCTTGAGACTAACCCTTTGATGCTTGTTTAGTCCACAATTGTTTCTCCTTTCCATTCTGTGGCAAGAGAGAGCTACAAATGATTAGAATTGAAGCCTGTTTTAATAAATCTGCAGGTAACAGCATACCCCTTCAAGTCCTCAATTGTTTTTACGTTACAGAATTGGCTGACTTGGAGCTATCTGTTCCTCTTCCATCTTGCTCAGCACAGCTGAGTGTCTGACCCATTTATTCTGCTTGTTGTCTCCATGATGTTCTGTGTATGTGGAGGAGCTTTTCAGTGTGCAGGGTTTTTTCCATTTACAGTTGATTCTACCTGTGTTTTTATTGTGTCAGAGCTGCAAGCATGCTTTGCTCTTGTGATGCATTCAGAGCACTTGCATCACCCTGGATCCTTCAGTGACAACCACTACCTCTTGCCCTGTATTATTATTTGTAATCACTTGCTGAGCTCCTTCAGTAATCATAACTTGTAACAGTGGTCCAGAGGGCAGGAAACTACCTGTTTCCATAATGGTCTGCTGGCCAGTCCCTGAGCAGTGTGCACTGGGGACAGTGGAAGCCTGAGAAAGAGGTTTGAGAGGCTGAGCCGCTTTCAGAGTCTGAACTCAGTCAGGACCTGGAGCTCCTGGTGTTAAGCTGTTGCTGATAAGACCATATATGTAAGACATCATGTACATTTCTGTCCAAATTATGGACCTAAAACTGTCAGACTCACATTGTTCTTCCAGGTTGTGGTGTGGGTCACTATACAGCCCTAGGGTTTCTCCCAACAGCTATTCAGAAACATATTTGTTCATAAGCTTCTCTGTTGAGATCTTAACCAAAACTTACTGACTTTATTCCTGACAAATAATTCCCTGAATTTAGGAACCCGAAATATTTCCAACAGAAGTGTCTCCCTACCATCAGAAAACCTAAACGGCTAAGCTGTTTTTTCATGGTTAAAAACACTTATGAGTTCTCCCAGCCACACTTACTGCTTGAATTGCTAAGACAGATGCCTGCTCAACAGTTTGCAAAGATGCAACCTGCAAGTCACATGCCATGTTTTTCATTCTGTGAGACTGCTAATCAATTCCACATTTTCCTCTTCGCTTTCTGCTCAAATTTGCTCTGTGCTCGGTAGGAACTCTTGGCTGGTTGCTGCAGGAGCCTGTGACAGTCTACAGAACTGAAATATTAAGGTATTGCTTCCAATGTAAGTTGTAGTTTGTGATAACTTATTTCTGGCATTAGCAGCCGTATCTGTGGTGCCAAGCTTCCTTTTAATGATGTGAACAATCCAGGCCTTGGGCTGAGTTCTAGATAATCTGAAGCAAATTAATTGGTAATTAAAATAAACCTCTTCAGATGGAAGAGCAACAACAAAAAAAATCTTTGTTTGTACTCTCTTAAAACTGCCACCAGATGACAGTGTTCTATCAGATGTCAAAACTATGACCGGCTTTTGTTGCCACTGCGGACTGCTTGATGCTGCATGCTATTCCTTGTTATGCTTGCTTGCATTTGGTAGCAGACATCTTTGTTAAGATTCTACTCAGATTTCCACTACAACTCTTTTTTATCACACCTCAGTTTATTTTAAAAGAATTATCAACATAAGACTATTCGAAAAGAAAGCTTGAACAAAACTGGTTGTCTTGAAGCTCCACAGATGTGAAAAATGAGTACTCTTTCTGCTCAGCCAAAACTAGCTCAGGTTTTAAAGGCTAGAACTCTGTGGTAATCTGAATGCATCCTGTATAAAATATTTTTCAAGGCTGGAGTCTTAATGCTACATTTCTAAGCCTGAGATCCATAATCTAGATTAGTTCATTAAACACAATTTCATGTTGCTGTTTCATCCAGAAATGCAATGTAATAACTGTCCAAAT
Organism: Psittacus erithacus; assembly: GCA_009867235.2. Classification (NCBI taxonomy): domain Eukaryota; kingdom Metazoa; phylum Chordata; class Aves; order Psittaciformes; family Psittacidae; genus Psittacus; species Psittacus erithacus. Next base: position 28,753 of record WYDI02037255.1, on the reverse strand, counting down.
AATTACAACACTACAGATACTATTGGTATCAATCTTGACAGCAGGCTGTCTTGAAGATGGCTGTCATGGGAAGAAAAATTGATCCCTCTAAAGGCTTTTTGAAGTTATTGAGAAATTCAGCAGGAGATATCCCGAGTGACTTGGAGATGCACGTGGTGGTCCTGCCCTATAGAAGGGAAGATCTCAGCCTTCTGAATGCTATTGGCACAAATATTTATACACAGGTGTATTAATTGAAATTGTCAATTAACAGATGACAAAATATTTAGGAAACAGTGCAGATACTGTGGGTTTTGTGTTGGGGCAGGAACATGAATTAGACCAGAAGACCAGAGTTTGTCTCTCATGAGCTTGTGGTCAATGAAGTATCAAAGGTGGTCCATGAAAGTACTGCCATTGATTGAATGCTTCAGTCATAGTTAGCCACTATGGAGATGCAGATTTTAACTGTGTTAAAACATCTGTACTAACTATACTTGTAATCCTCTAGGAATGCAAACATGACACTAAGATAACTCGTTAGTGTTACATATGCAATTCTTTCTCCTGTGAGGTGTTAAGCAACAATGTGTTCCAATCAATTTAGCAATTAATTAAATCACTCAATTTATGTTCCACCCCAATTGAAAGGTCAGTCAATTCCTGTAAAATTGAACAGTATCTTAGATGACCTCTAGAATTTTCTTTCATCTTTCTTTTTATTTGCTATAAATAATTGATTGAGCAGCAAACAAGTATGAAGTCAAACATTAACAGCAAGAACTCGTGGAAAGCCAAGATGTCAGGAATTCAAGTTAATTGTACACATGAATATTTCTACTAACCTGTATCGATGAAACATCATTGATACTTTTGCTTCCTATGGAGCACACATGGTTTTATTTTTCTGACCACCAGTTTAAAGTAACATACTGAAAGCTTACAGGAAGTCCACTATGAAATGGTTAAAAATTCTGAGTCATAAATTCTAGCACAATTCTTTAGCACTGTAAGTGCTACTTACCTTACTTTTCTTTTCTAAAGGGGTAGATTATTGGCTTTAATTTTTAAAATCCCTTTCAGCTGATATCTACTGAAATTTATAGGCAGGCTTGATATATCTGGGTTACAGTAGAATGAAATACTCAGTTCTCTTGGCATCTTCCTTCCTTCCTAGAGACCTAAATTATAGAAGGTTCCTGTTTCAACTAAAAAGACATTGAATATTTTTTGAACGTTTTTCAGAGAATCAGATAGCTTAAAGTCAGTCATAAATGAGCCAAAAAAGGCTAACATGAAGGCTATGTATAAAGTATAGTTTTATTAATAGAGCTCTCTACCCCTTAGGGTACAAACTATCTAATGATTCCTGCAATATCAATTCACAGTGTCAAGGAAATGTGGTTGGAATAGCACTCAGGCATACATGTACTTCTTAATCCTATCTTTAACAACCACCTAAACTGAAAATATTTCAGTCCAGTAAATGAGTTGTGAGCGTTAGAAGAAATGGATGACTTTTCCACAGTGGAAGTAAGCTTTCCAGCGAGGGCATTTCTGCTTTTCTGCAAGCAATTTTTCCTTATTATTTTACCTACAGCAAATTCTCCAATGACAAACTTGCTCAAAGATGGTTGAAGCTCTCCAGGGGTAAACCAATTTGAAGGGCTAAAGACAAACGCTCTGAGAATAGATGGCTAAAATATACCAGGAGAGATCTGGGAGGAATGCTTTGTCTCAGCTGGCCAGAGCTGTCTAGCTAGAGTTATCTTTTGGGTGTACATGTGGTAATAGTGGACATGGTTTCTTGTTACCTTTTGCACTGGTTTTAATCCAAGGTAAACCACTGCAAAAAAGACTTAGCAGCATATCAGCAGTCCTCTGCACCCTTTCTTTCTAGCCTTTCTTGCTTGTAGGGTGTCATATTCTGATATCATGCAATAGTAAGAATTCTTTGTTTGGCTGCTTTATTTCCCTACACCTGATGGCTGCAGCTTGTGTCCTACTTTTTTATCTAACCTAGTTCTGCTGTTGTTTTGCCCTCTTTAAGCCCTTTTTGCCCTCCAAAACATGACATTGTCCTCACTGTTGCAAACAGCTTTAATTTGGTACAAGCGAAGACTGGTTGGATGCAATGTGTATCCATCCCAGAAACTTCAGTAACAATATTTGGGGAGCTGTTTTAGACATAAGCCATCCAATTATGAACTGTAAAAGTGAAAAATTCTCCTTGGGGGAAAAAGGCAAGCAAACACACATTTCTGTTGTCATAAATCAGTTGTTCTGACCTGCCTTTCTGCCTATCTGCCTTGAGTTGCCACTACCATTTGCTGAGATGGAAAGGGTGGGCAACTTTCTCTCCTAGAGAGATAAAGGCCTACGATAATTTATATTGGGATTTCCATAATTAACTCTCCAGGCAGACGAAAAAGAGTTAAAGGCACAAGTTCATGTCTGATTTAGAATAATTAAAATATCTTCCTCACTTTCCAGTGTTTTTCTTCATGACCAGTATTTATGTTATACTTCGGCTGAAGGATCTTAAATATCTTTTGCAATGCTTAAACTGATTTTGGTAGGTGTGTGTCCCTCTAGGCACAAAAATCTTCAGTTTCCTGGTTATCCATAGTTCTCACCGTTTAGAAGTCAGGATTGAAATTAAAACCTTTATAGGATGACTGGTGACTGCTATCCTGCTGTTGCATGAAGTCAGTCTCCTGGAATACAGCCAGCCAATATTTTTGGCAGTTTTCCTAGAGCAGAAAGAGGACTTGCTGACCCTGACATCTGGTGCACCTTATGAAATCCAAGCAATTAATCGTGATCCAAGGTAGAATCTCTCTAGACTGGCTAAGAATGTCTGTTTAGCAGAAACCTTGTGGTATTCATTAAGACCCTTCCAGATAATTTCCAGCAGGTAATTCTCCTAGCCTTGGATAGCATTAGGTAATATGTTATCCAGAGCACATTCTAACATTCATCTGTTTTTTGGAAGATAAACTAGGGGTTATTTAGCAGGGGATATGATTGACTGAAAACAAGACTGAGGATAGAAAACAATCTTTGCGTTATTGTCTGAGATGCTTTTGAGGTTAAAAGTGTTGAAGAACAGGATGGATCTTATTTGGGTTGCCCTGCAACATAAACAGGTCTTGCCCTTTACTGTTAGCCAGTCATACTGGGTCACTGTAATACTGTCACAAGTCCACTGGGAGTGGGCCGCAGATATCTTTTTAGCAAAGTTATTTCTTAAACTCTCGGGGTATCAGGTTTTGTTCTTGCTACAGGTGAGCAAAAAAGAGCAACTGCGAATTTTATGTCCTTGAGTGTGAATCTGCTTCTCCAGTGGAGGAAGAGGAACAAGTTATTCAGATAGATGTACAAAGCCCCAACAAACCGTTTGGCTTGAGTGGACATAGTATGTATTGGGTCACTCACTGCTTTTTGTTTGCACTGTTGGAGTTGCACAGAAGAGGCAAATGCAAACAGACTCTTGTTTCCACACAGTGAGAATCATGGCGTGGCTTCACTGGCAGGAGCTTGCTAATACCCACAATGCTGCTTCCTTTGATACTCAGCAAGGCAGGTATCCTTCCCACATACCACAGTATTCAGTAATATATGATTTTCCTGATATATTTTTTTCCTGACAAATGTTAGTTCTGCCATAACTGCAGCATTAAGATGTGTCTACCATGTTGCCCATAAATAAACAGAAACCCACAGGGGAAATCTATCCCCAGCATATGCAGATGTAACCCAGGCAAAGTTAAAGGTGTTTTATCTTATTTTCATTGCAACTGAATTATACCACACCAGGGACAGACCCACTGCAAAAGGTATGTCACAAAACAAGGCTGAAAATTATGAATGTGTACTATCATTTTCATTACCTTTTACTGGGACACTTTTTGCATTTTTTGTTGTTGTTTGGCCAGTGTCTGCTGGAATTTACTAAAAGGCATAACTTGTTGACTTTATATCTGGCCATAGAAGACTTTCAATTCTAAACTCCCAGATAGCGGTTCCCTAATACCCAGATGGTATAAATATAGGCTTTAAAATAATATCTAGGTCCTTAAAGAGTGGGCTCAGGACTAAGTGGAGTTGATTATCCCATAGTTTGTGGTTCAACTATCAATACCCAACAAATAAGCAAATCTTGCTCTGGTAAGGTTTGGAGATCTTGCAGTGCAGGTGCTTGCTTAACCCAATTGCTATGCTGGGACTCGTGAAATCTCAGTAAATCTCAGTTAATATGTGCAAAAGCAACTCATGATGCAAAGAAAATTCCCAGTTTGTAATCAAGCATGGATTTTCCAGCATCTGAGGCTAAATTGTTCTCAATAGGATACTAAAGAAAGAAAAAAGTGCTTGGAAAAAGTGTTTAAATTTCCTGTCCACTGTGTCATTTTACAGTCCCAAAGTTAATGGAAGGGATATTTCTTGGCACTGTGGTTTTAGCAGTCAGGTGGGCTTTTAACTTTCATTCTCTCACAGATAGGGAGCTGATGCTTTAGGGAAGGGGAGTGTGTAAAAGCCTGAACACATTCAGATCCCATTCAGCTGAACAAGGGCTAAGGATTCCCAACACTTGGGAGAACCTTTGCCCATACTTTTGGATACATAGTTTAGAACAAAACAGTGTCCTTTTTCATCCATGCCCTCTTTACACAAATGAAAATGCTCAGTATTTCTCTCCTACTGCCAATTCCAGGTTGTGGTGTTCATTTGTTAATCCATTTACAAGTGACTTTGTTGGATGCAATACTGCTTCAAACATAAAGGTCCACAGAAGTAGTCAATATTCTTTTGGAAATGGGAATAAAATAGCTCTTGTTTTCCTGTTTGTATGTAAAGTACTTTGGTCACAGCTTGGTGCATGACTTAACTGCTTCCTGTCAAAAACTGGGGTAGCCACAGTGACTGGAGGTGACTTTTATAAGTGCCCATGAAGATTCTATACTCAAGCCCAAGTGAGGACTGTGATTCTTACTGAAGGAAGTTGAATTGGAGGGGCTGCAAGTTTGGCAGTTAATGAATATTGCAGCTGTGATTTTAAAAATGTCTCTCTAACACCAAGACTTCAGGAGGGTGATTCCTGCCTTGCACTGGTACAAGGCAGAGCAGAATCAGGACTTGTATGAAAAATAAAACGGGATGGTCCCCCCAGTATAACTGCAGGACTCATTATATGTTCTGTTTTTAAGTGGTGTTGCAGACATTCGTGTGATACAGACAATACATCTTTGTCAAGGTGACAGGTCTCTTTTGGAATGAAGTTTTCTTCTCCTGCACACTATGAAGTCTTGCATGTTCTGTAGTTAGTGTGCACAACACTGAATTCTTAAGCTTTGTAATTCCCCCTACACCATCTGCACGTCTTGTTGGAGGATGGGATGCTGATGAGAACTCTCCTGTGCTTTGCATATGCCAAAATGGTGCCTTTAAATCATCACCTCATTACGAAGAAGGTGATTCTTGGTGCTCTGTCCTGTTGCAAGCCTCACATCAGCATTGTTCCTCTTAAAAATCTTTCTAAATACTGTTGGGAGCCTGTCAGGCATCCACAATTGCGTATGGGTGGAAAGTTTTCTCAGGTTTTAGAAGAACTGTAATGCAAATCAAATATTGTCTTAGGGTAAAAAAAAAAGGCAACCAAAACCAGTATGTATTTGTCATATGTCTGTGTGTTAAGATAAAGAAAAATAAAAACAATATTAGTTATATGCAAAATTATGAGCTAGCATCAGAAATGGGAGAAATTAAGGAGGTTGTTTAAAGGATAAGCCTTTATTTCTACCTCTATTTTGCAATAACAATTTCTATTGACTACAGAAAGACAGCTTATGAGTAAGAAAACCAGAATCTATCTTTAATTCTGCCTAAGTATACTTCATTGTAAGTAGTAACTGCTGAATAATAGAGGAGAAATTTGCTTCTCCGTTTTGTAAAGGAAGCTCAACAGTGTGAAGCTACCATAGAAAAGGGAAGAGAGAGAGGAATGGGAGATAAAAAAGCAGACATCTGGCTCTGCAAAGGACATTGAACAGTATAAGACAGAGGCACATGAAGACACGAGCATATGTAAAGCCGGGCTATAGTTTTCCTACGGTTAGCTTGGTGAATTCAAAGTCACCTTTATCTTGCTGCTTGGCAGTCATGTATATAATGAGGGCCATCTTTCTGGGAGTGTTCAGTCGCACAGTCACTTTTGTCTCTCAATCTTTCTTTATCAGCAGTGGGTTTTTTTCCTGACGGAAAGGATAACTCTTGGCTATATCTGGGAGAACATCAGTCTGTTTGTGGCTTTTTGTTTGGTTTTTTGGTTTTGGTTTTGTTTTTTTTTTTTTGTTTTTTTAATCCATAGAATTTAAAGCATTTTACAGAGCAGGTCGATACTGAGGCAGCAACACAAGCATGTGGATGAGGTGGCTGTGCAGCTGCTAGTACCTTGTGTGACCAGAGGCAGGCAGGCAATGCGCAGGAACACAGCTGATGCAGCCTGCTGGCATGTTGCAAGCAGATAAGTGATGTTCAGGGAAGAAAAGTGCTTATGCATGAAGATGCTAGGCTAAAATACATCTGCATTGCCATTTCAAACTTGAAGTATGCAAACTGCATATCTTTGGAAGATGTGCACCAGGGGAATGGCTCTTGTGCTGCAGCCACTGGTGGCTATCCTGTCCATGCAGCCGGACTGATAGGTGATCTCTGAGGTGGTCCCCATGTTGAACTGGGGGTTGTGTGGATGTTGCGTCCTCAGCACCAGCTATATTATTTTACAGACCTGCTTCTGTCATGCAGCATTTCTTACTCATATATGCATAATTCTGGTGAAATCACTGGATGCAAACCTTGAGAAGTGTGTGGAATAAAGGATGCTATGTCTTAAAGATGAAGAATTTCTTTGTGGCCATTTCCACACTCCCCAGGCAACTTTTGTTGATACAGTGAATTAATCCAAGAACTCCAAGTAGGCTGCATTTCAATAGTTCATTTTTTAAAATGTCTGGGCATTTGCTGAGCTTTAAGAAGCCCAGGAATAATTAGCTATAGTATTTTAAAGTGACCATATGCTGCTTTAAGATGCACCTCCAGGAGAAAGGGCAACACTTGCACTTTACTTGGAAGGCCTAGGACTCACACAGAGCCAGTTCTGGGAAGAATTTGTGTCTTCCTCTTAACCATCCAGGAGCAGCTGAGGGAAAGTTCTCTAGAGCAATAGCACAGATTTTTAAGTGAGGTGCTTTCAGTGACTTGCTGCAGCTGCTCTCAAAGGTGAGCGGGGAAAAGTGCAAATCATCTTAGAGCTTGATTTTTGAAAAGAAACCATTCTTAAAGTCTGTAGAATGACCCCCCTGCATATTCTGGATTTGGTGCTGTGCCTTGTGGGTCTTCAGTACATGTTACAGCAGATGCATTCTTTGGGGGGGGAGCCTGGGGGCTGGCAAGAGTTGTCCTATAAAATTTACTTTTTCTGAAGGCATCATCCTGCCAAAAATCTTAGGTGGAAGTAACTTGATTCTAAGCATGCTGTTAGTTACGAAGGAAAACCCCCCCCAGTTTTGTGCCACTAGATGTCAGAAAAACTACATGGTTCAGCTGGAAAGGAAAGTCTGAGTGTTTCTGTTGGCAGTTTATGTGCTTGCATAACACTTTGGATTGGGCCCAAATAAAACAATTAGACATTTGAGTTTATTTTTGTTTGTATGAAATAGTAAATATGCTGTTGGGTCAGACTCTTCTCTCATTTCCCCAGAAGAAAATGGAAATAAACTTTTTGTTAAGAGTTATGCCACCCTGGAAAACAGCAATTGCTTTTAGTCTCATCAGTGAATCCCTCTCGTCTAGAGCGCTGTGGTTTTGTATTCTATGGGTGAAGTTGGCCTGAGTTTCAGGCAAGTTTAGTGGAAATTTTGTGCAAGGTGGGTGGTTAATTCTGCTTCTGCGGAAATGTTGTGGTTGGGATGCTTGTGTGCATGCAGCAAACATCAGAGATGATGTTTCTTTACATAGGAGCAACCTCAGTTCTTAGTTCACTAGGATAAAATTGGTGCAGATTGAAATTCTTTATTGTGAAGAACAATGCCTAAAGCCTCCGACAGAATTACAGTGAAACATATGCAAACCCACCTAAAACTGTCCCAATCTCTACAACACAGCTCATCCTTAAGATGAGAATTTGTCCTTTTTGGCTACTGTTCTGCTGCTTCACTGATGCAGCTGTATAGCTGGCTGCAATTCAAAACATAAATGAGTTGTCAGAATTATGTTTGTGCATTGTATATAATGTGAATAGGCAGGTCACTGTTTTGCTCATAAATGCATATGCCTGAATATTTTACAGACTAAAATCCCCTTTAGAAACAGCGCAAAAGTTCACGCTCAATGTATTGATTTTATATGCTAATGTGTGCACCTCCCTCTGGAAAGAAAACACATTCCAAAGAAAAAAAGTATATGGCTTGTCAAACATGAGGATTTCTGAAGCAGTTCGATTCTTCTAAACTCCTGCTTCTTACTAAGGACCTGTGCAGTATTCAGTATTTAAACATCAGACTGTGACCTTTGACAGGAGCATTGCCAGAGAGGAATATCAGGCCAGAAAGAAAAAGCCTGAGGAATGAGGCTCTCTAGAGACATCCAATGTACTCAGTGTCTTGAATTTCTACCTAAATGATTATGCTTCCTTGTTATTTGGGAATTGCTGCATATATGTCTCAGTAGCATTATTAAAAAGTGGAACATGAGTTGAATACAGGCTGCTTTTAAAAAGCAAGTATGTATTTCCACTATGTACAGGTAATCCCTAATAAAAATGATGTTAATACATGGAAGTCAAATGTAAAGATTATTTAAAACAATTTCGAGCTCCTAAGCATGAAACCATGAGGTTTAGAGTTTTGCATTTTGTGACAAAATCTGAGATTCCTAAATGCTGTGTAACTCCAGAGTTAGGAAAATCTTTAAATCTGGTAGACTTGTGATGTAATTATGAGTCAGCAATAATATGTACTAGGAGCCTTTATCCTTCAGTTGGGAGGGTTCAACACAAATTGCCTTCCCATTCAGAAGCACGGTAGCTAGTACCAGGGAGAAGCGTGAAGGTAGAGGAGGCTGTCTTGCACCTCCTTTGCTGTGGCCACCAACTTGTGGGAGGCATATGCATCTCTGACATCTCTGCAGGGACCCTTCCTTTCCCCAGGAGTGTGGCGACAGCTATTGACTGGCTGCAATTTAGCACAGGAGAATAAATAGCATCTCAAAATCATTGCCTGTGACTGGTGATTCTTAACAGGTCCAAACATCAGGTAATCACAGACTAAGTCTGCACTGTATTGAAATCTTCTTGGAGTTAATTCCCCAGTGGCTCCTCCTTGGGCTTTCTTTTCATCAGTGAAGAGCTGAGGTCAGGGCACAGCCAGCCTCAAGGTAGTCTCACATTTAATCCCTCTATGAAAGGTCTGTGTGTGAGACGTCATGTGGTATTTACATTGAAATATTGACTCGGACAGTGATGTTTGTAGTTTTAGGGCAGAAGAACTGTCTTTAAGCTTCTGTCCCTTTTTTTGAGGTTTTGTTCTTGTATACTCTGCTGCCCAGTGTTCTATGCACAAAAAGTGGGGAAACACAACTTCTTCCTATTCCCCATGCACTTGCAGTACGCAGCTTTTGAGTAACTAGAAGTGGCAGCCAGTCACCTCTACCTACTGCACAGAGGTAAAAGATATTGTTAACCTGTGCATCAGACCCAAGTGAAACTGTAGTCACCTGGTGTCAGTGTTGCCCTAAGTTACACCTTTTAAAAAATAAAACCCAGTTCTGACAGTTTGAAGAAAAGAAATTCAGGTGTAGATGGATACACTGCTAAGTGTAGAGGCTGTTGAAAGCTCTCAAGCTATGAACAAGTTTTAAGTCGAGTGAGATTTTTAGTATAGTACATGTTTGCTGTCTGACTGGTAATTGTATATGATAATAATACAATACAGAACCTCCAGTTGTATGCCTCCTGTGATTTCCAGATTAACTGAGTCTTTTCTGCCAGAAGTTGCTGTGTGAAAAGAGAATTTGCTGATGAATTACAGTGACTAATTGATTCATTTATTTCTTTTTTGTCTTTCTTACATTATTACTTAATACAATTTTAATAAAATGTCATTGTGGCCCCTCTTATAATGTTTTTCTGGAAAATTTGTTTCCACTTCAATGGATTTTTAATGAGAAACCTGTGCAAGATTTACAACAATGTATTTAGGAAGGCAGGTTTACACAGGGGTTTTGGGGAGGGAATTTGCAAACATTTTAAGCATGTGATTGGGGTGCTCAGAAATGCCCCCTGGAGATTCCTCCTAATTTCTATTTGTACGTTCACATCTTACGCACTTTGAGTTTTGCCCCTTTTAGACATGTAAAACCTGCAATGTGAATGCCTTCTTTTCAGAACTACAAGCATAGTATATCACAAATATACAGGGAGATGTTCTGTCTGGTTTAAATGAGAAAGCTTCAAAATCTGGAACTATTTTTTTTTGCTTTATACATAGGAACAACCTCAAAAAGTGCCATAACAAAATTCAAGCTTAACCTGTGAAACTGTAGCTTCTGTGACAGGGCGGAATTTCTTCTATTCCTATGAATCCTGATTTTTCTCTGAAGATTTTCACAATTCCATGACAGTGTGGGAAGCATAAGATTTTCTTTAGTGCCAGAACACCCATTAAGTCCTAACCAGCAGCGGTGTTCTGGGCAGGGCGTAAACTGCTGAATTTGGATGTCATTTTCAGTAAACCTGGTGTTTTTTTCTTGGGAGAATTTAATTTGTGAGGGCAGTGCTCTAAAACTTTAATTAGGATCTAGATCCAGGTAGCAGATAACTGTGAGACCTTGTGAAAACCATCTTGTAGAAGTTAAATGGCATGTTTCTAGTGTGTGGGTGTATGAATACTTGCATATAGAAGCATGTAAATGTGCATTTTTTTATTTGTACATAAAATCTCTTGTTTCTGTAGGTTAGCTCTTAACTGCAAAACTGATCTGGCCAAACCAGAAATGAACAGTTTGTATACTGCTACCCATAAAAAAGCTTTGGAAGTCAGAAGAAGCTTTTGGATTTACATTTTTGCTTATTAAGAAGGTCTACTGAGGATATCTATGAAGAACATGCTCTAAATCCTAAGTTGCAAACTGGATTACTGCCATGATTTGTTGTCTTAAAGACAGCATGAATGAAAAGCAATAAAATGTATTTCGAGTCCTTAAGTTGCCAGAATGGAATTTGATTGTGTTGAATGAATCCTACTACTTAAAAGATATCATTACAAGGGTGATACTCTTCAGGATGAGACACACATTTTACGTATTGTTTGTCTTTTTCAAAGCCATCTCAAAGATGTCAAAGACCCACAGGTGGAAGATAACAAAAACAATTTGTAATTTTCAGGAGAAGGTTGCTGGAATAAGTCTGCCTAAATCTAAAATCAGAGATGGTTGTGATCTCCTCCATCATGTTTAGTAAGAGTTTAAGACTCAGTAGTTGGAAGACTATACCTGAATCCCATGAAACTACTTTCATGAGAGCCAGCTCCTTGAGGACTAAAAACTCCTGAGTCTCTGTTATGGTTTAAGCACAGCCATAACTCGGAACCACGCAGCCACTCTCTCACTGCCCCCCTTCCTCTCTGCCCTTGCTCCCGGAGAGATGAGAAGGAGAATGGAAAGAATGTAACTCCCACGGGTTACATTGAGATAAGAACAGTCCAGTAACTAAGGTGTAGCAAAAGCCACTGCTGCTACCACCAATAATAAGGGAAATAACAAGGGAAGAGAATACAACTGCTCACCACCCGCCCACTGATACCCAGCCGGACCGAGCAGCGATCTAACCCTTCCGAGTAACTGCCTCCAGTTTACATCCTGGCCATGACATGCTGTGGTATGGAATACCTCTTTGGTTAGTTTGTGTCAGGTGTCCTGTCTCTGCTTCCTCCCAGCTTCCCCTCCTCCCTGGCAGAGCATGAGGCTCAGAAAGTCCTTGGTCAGAGTAAACATTACTGAGCAGCAACTAAAAACATCAGTGTTATCAGTGCTGTTCTCAGGCTGAAAGTCAAAAACCACAGCACTGCACCAGCTACTAAGAAGGAGAAAAATGACTGCTACTGCTGAACCCAGGACAGTCCCCTAAAACTTTCTGTACCCTAATATGTGCTCATGACAGAAGTGCTTCTGTAGGAACAAATAAATTCTTAATTATACTCATAATATGTCATACTATATGTGCTGCCCAGAGACCATGTACGTGTCTTGTTTAGCACTAAACTTACACTTTTCTGTATCTTCAGATGTTGTAGATGCACAATAGCCAGTGACTGAATGCAGTTTCCTTGTTGCTCTTAGTCTTCCCAAGTGTAAATATGAAAAATGATGAATAGTGCAAAGCCCCAAGATCCATGCCCCAGCTTCCTCTGAAGATGCTAATTAAAGAGACATCAGATTTAAAAAAAGCATGCAAAATTAGTCCAGGAAAAAAATGTTGCCAGTAGCTGTTCCTGTGTTGAAATTCTAGACAGCCCCTGGAGATAGTGGAGAAAAAACTTCTGCTGTGATTGCAAAAACAACAGTAACTGACTAAAACCAAAAGTCTGCCTTGAATGTGAATGTCACTTTCTTTCTGCAGATTATTTTGTCCTTGAGTAAAAGTTCTAAATTTCCCCTTTGTCTATTGAAGAGCACTTCTCAATCTATCTTGGCAGATATGTAAAGTTTATCCACATGATATAGTTCAACATATAAAATTTAGTTATATCTTGTAATATTTGTATTTATTAATTCCATTATGCAGAGCATGCCCTGAGCAATGTACCTATTGTATTTAATTATGTCAGCTATTATTAAATTGTGGAATGGAAAAAGCATGCATAAAGATTTCATGCATGCCATCCAGCCATCCAGGAGTCCAAGTGATGACAAAGCTGCAAATGTTGTCCCTGCAATGTCTTTACATTATATTGGGATCTAATGGGATTAATAATTCCTGATAATGTTCAAAATGTTCTTTCCTCAGACCTTACAATGTTACAGCTGCAGGGAGGAGCATGCAAATCTCTTCTGGGTGAAGGCAACCTTAAAGAATTAAAGACAACACACACTTGCACATTCTGCATGTGCTAAGAGGACTTTGTGTAAATATATCAATTGTGACCTGAGTCCCTATCTAGACAGTAAATCAGCTACTGCTTTTAAGAATAGGGGGAAACATGTAAAAATGTATATAAATCATTGTGGCTGAAGATGAAATAGAGAAGTTGTAGGCTTCGAAATATGATTACATTAAAGAACTGGTCAGTTCTATCTATCTCTATTGCATTCCCTGCAGAGGCTGAACTACAAGTTTTCTTGGGTACATCTCTCTCTTCATGGGTGCTCTCAGACATCATGGATGGAAAGAGATGTCTTAGGCAACAATTCTAGCCTGCCAGAAGAATGAATGAAAAATTTCCTGCTACTGTAGGTAGACAAAATTTGATGCCTTCTTGCCATATTTTTGTAGATACAATCTTGTCTATTGTCAACCTTGACATAAGGCTGCTCTTGGCAGCTACTTCTGCTGGTTGCCAGATGCATTAAGGTTTAGTCTATGTGGCTATTGCAACACACTGAGATTGTCTGAATTGAAAGGTAAATGCAACTCCTCTACCTGGTTCAGAAGACACCCCTTGCTAACAGGCTAGAACACTTCTTCAGAACTTGCTAGATTTGAGTGTCCAAAAACATTAATTTGCTTCTTTCAGCATGAAACTAAATCCAAGCTGAAGTTAATTCCAGGTTGAAACTAAGTTCATGCTGAAAAAACCCCAAACCAGCCAACCAAACACAACAAAAACCACACAGACCAGAGCGCAAGATGGACAGTACACAGGGGACGCTGAGGGTGAGGGAGAGGAGGGCGGGGGTGAGGGCGCGATTGGGGGGGTTAATAAGGTATGTACCTGAATCCAATAAAGAAACAGATGAAAAGGAAGGTATAAAGGAAGGTAGATGCAAGTAGGAATTCAGCAGATTGCTGACTTCTAAAAAGCACAGGAATCATATGGGATGCAAAGCAAAACACCATAATAAAGAACAAATGATTATAAATACTATGTTTCTTCTCCTCTTTGCCAGGATAAGTAAACATGAACAGATATCCCAACTTGTTCCCTCCATATGTTTTCACAAGTGTGTTTTGTTTGATATGGAAGAGATGCTTTTCCGTGATGTGATTTTTATGTTACTGTATGTGACTTTAATCTAAGATCTGATTGTTTCTGGGAAAAAAAAAGATTAATCTAGTCAACTATGTCCTTTGTGGAAACAGAGAGGGCAGTGTTGTTGGGTTCTCCTATTACTCCTGTAAAGGGTTTTGCTAACTCTTTGAGGTCCACACCTTTCCTCTGACACCTCTTGGAACCATCCTGATGTTTGTTCATCTTTTTAAAGGGTGGAAGTGGTCTTTTGGCTCACATGAAAGTTTGTTCTATGTAGATCGCATGTTTCTGCCAGGTCTGTTTAGCTCATTGTAATAATAAACCACAAACGGGTTCCAAAAAATAAAAACTGCCTCTGCATTTCAATTTGTTTTCTTTTAGCATAACTTCAGAGATCAGAATGTAAGATGAAACACCAATCTGCTTTTTTTGGCCTGTATCCTTGGTGTATCATGACAAGTGAATTATTGCAGGCTTTGTAGGAATACATTATGGGGTATATTATGGCCCTGAGAGTCTGTAGGGATCTGGAGTAAGAAAGAGATTTAGCTATTTAGTCTGAGTCGTGTTGAGACACACTCCTTGTGGTGTGGGGTGTCTTCTATGGGTAAGTGCAGGGACCTCAGTGACATATGAGCTCTTTCCTGGCTTCATGCTGCTTACTTGATACATTAGGATCATGGTAGTGAAACCTGTCATCCAAGCCCTGGTGTCACCAGCTGCTCTGCCATGGTTGACAGTCACCTCCCAAACCAGCGTCCACTCAATGTCTGTATCCTGGTAGCTGTGGCTGCTAGTGGCCTGGGAGAGAGAGCCTCCCTGTCCCCATATGGAGGGGTGTCTGTGGTTTTGGGCACAGGTATAGCAGAAGCCTATGGCAGGGAGATGTGTATACTTACCCCACCACTGTAACACCAGTTATTTCACTGTGATTTGGGGTAGGCTGGCAGCACTGTTATCCAGGCTGCTCATTATTTCCCATCATAAAACTCCAGGGCTTGTTTTCCACAGCTCTTCCAAAACTTCACTTAGGCTAATTTTCCATGCCTTGGGCAGGTTTTTATTTCTGAAAATATCAGTCAAAGTAGTTCTGCTGTTTGTGAGAACAAGGCAAAGAAGTAAACAATGCATTGGTTTCCAAGGCTAAAAAAGGTTAGGTGACCTTTTCTTTGGGAAGTTCAAGTGCCTTGGAGTTTTGCAGTAGGGGCTCTCTGTTTGGCACAAGAGCTGACTTTGTCAGGCATGTGCTTTTTAGTCCTTTAGGAAAAAATCCACTCATGCTTTGCCAAGGTATAAACAGTTGAAAAGTTGCAATTTATTCATACTCAGAAGAAACTTGTTAAAATTTAGCAATGAAAATCCATGTGGTGTGTTGAAGCTTCCACAGCTTCGTGTGCTGGACAGACCTGGTGTTGCATGCTCCAGGCTCAGGCTACAGAGATGGGCCAGAAGGACTTTTTTATAGCTGTTTCCTACTGCTTGATCTGTAGTGTGGTCAGAGGTGATGAGATCTCTCTATCTTGTATCTCCTTTGTCATTTGCACCAGGCAGGCTGGAAAAGGAACAAACAGTGTAGGCAGAGAGACTGTGCAGTTGGGTCAGGAGGCTGACCTGCTAGGGTGTAGGGCAAGAAAGGGACGCAGTGGACACAGGAATTGGGATGAAATGTTGGGGAAGCCAGGATGCAGAGGAGGTGCCTGGTCTTGAAGCTAAGGCATGTATCTGGGAGATGTATATTTTTGCTACCATGCAGATATATTTCTTCAGCAGAATAAATTGTGCTCATTTATACTCCTCCCAGAAGCACCTGCATGTTGCTGGTTGATATCAGGTTGAAAAGAGATATCTCGATGATTATTTTTATCCTAATACTACTGGTGTTCTGTAAGTATTCACACAGATAGAGTAGCCAGGGCTTTTTTTATTGCTGCCTCTGTCATTAACATACCTATGACAGAGACAACAGCTTCTTTCTTGTTTTGGACCCTTTGGACCCGGTGGAAGATTACATTCATGCGTGGCTTGGCTTATAACTAACCACAGATAATTATCATATTCATTGTTACAAGAGCATTGCCAAAGAGCTAGGTTAATAAGCAGAGAGCACAGGATGTGTATGTATATGGTTTTCACAGGCACACATTGCAGGCTTGAGAGAATGGACAAGATGTTCATGTGTTTTGAGGATTCTTTTGTGAATTTATAGCAATGTGGATTCTCCTGCCCCCATGTTTACTCAGGGCACTTATTTTGTGTAGGTGCTGCAAGCTCAGACTCTACTCGGTTTTCTCTTTCACAGGCCTGTGCTAGCAACCTGCTGGACCTTGTTCTTTGGAAGGATGTCTCTCCTCTGGTCTTTTCTTCTTTGCCACTGTTTTACAGTTCTTAATGTCTGTTTCTCAGCCTTCTCTTGGCTGCCAGCAGCCCATAGTGCCAGGTCTGGGTATTGCTCTGCCGGTTCTGCCATGCTCCCGTGGGTCTGGACAGGGTTCTGTTGAGAGAAGCATTGTCCAGTTGCTGGTGGTGGGACCTGACCCCAGCATGAAGTGCTGGTGTCAGCAGCATGG
This sequence comes from Psittacus erithacus, assembly GCA_009867235.2. Taxonomy (NCBI): domain Eukaryota; kingdom Metazoa; phylum Chordata; class Aves; order Psittaciformes; family Psittacidae; genus Psittacus; species Psittacus erithacus. The sequence goes on along the minus strand of WYDI02037255.1, from coordinate 11,961 downwards.
GGGAAAGCTGTCTGTGGACAAAAAAAGGTGACGCATTGCTTGAAAGTCCATGGGGCCTTGTTCAGTCAAAACAGAGCCGCTGCCAAACTGCTAATTGCAGCCCTATTTTCCCCCTACTGCCTTCACAGGTTAAAAATGGAAATTCATCCCTTTGCAGAGCCCCTTGCCTCCCCATAGCTCTGGGGGGAGCTAATCCGCTACCACCTCCTGCAGTGCATGGGTAGCTGTCTGACAGTTTTCAGCATCACTTTCTAAGACATTTTTCTTTTTTCCAAATGCTTTCCTTACACTGGTGTGGCATATGGTTTTGCTTTAAGAGCAAAATGTTTTTCCATAAGCAGCTGGTGAGGTCCCTGCACACAGGTTGCTCCAAAACACAGAACCCTAGAAGACGTCAATTCCCAGTAGAAAGGTTACTTACATACAGCTGCAGAGGACTGCTTTAAAGTTCTGGAAAGTAATATTGTAGTTCGCTGACATAATTTAGTCACTTTGATTAGACTCTTGTGCCTGATGGCACAATGTCCTGAATAATGACAAACGAGGCTTCTTCGAAGATCACATCTATATGCACTTAAGTAACAACCAGAAAATAAATCATGATGTGTTTCAGAACTAAACCCAGGGAAAATGGCTCCAGGATATAATCAGATTAGCTGGACAGCATTTAAAACAAACACGATTACAAAATACATGTATTGTAGCCAAAAGTATTGTTTGAAAAGAGGGTTTTCTTACGCTTTCCATTCTTAAATAAGGTGGGGGAAATGTTCTTTCTGAAAAGGAAACAAGGGAATTAAAGAGACAAAGGCTAGCTTAAGAAATAAAACCACATCCATTCACTCACAAGTTTTCTCTTCTGAATGCATGGGGAAGAATGGGCAGGTTGTAAAGTCAGAAGAAAAAAATGTGTTTCTTCCTGAGAATTTGGATTTAGGTAATTTGATCCAATTTCTGTGTCTGTAGACAGAAACTTGGTCTTTCCTTTAGGAGCTCTGCTGCTGTCACTTGCACCCTACCCTGCTGTAGAGTCCATCAGCCCAGGCAGCGCTGAGCTGAGCTTGAGCAGTAATGGCTGGAGAGGCAGCGCTGGCTCTGCACTGGCTTTTGGCAAGGGGCATCTCAGGAGCATCCTGTGAGATCTTTTCTATAAGGGAATGTCTGAACTGGCTGCTTTAGAAATTTCTATTTTTGCTTCTTCCCCTGCATTAAATAGAGTCATTCATGACAGTCTGCTCACATGCTGTGTCTTTCCTGTCCCAGTTATATTTTTAAGTGTCTGCTTGGGCCAGCCAACACTCTTCAAATGTAAGCCTCTTGGTTTTCCTGTACAGTTTCTTGTGGTTTTTAATGTTTGCACTCCCAGTATATGTCTGTGTCCCTAAGTAGAGAGATAAGAAACAAAAAAGTGAAGTGCTCTGTGGGTGGCAGTCATACCTGAGAGAGCACCCCAAAGGGCAGGAGGTGACTAGGGGTACACACTCTTCCTGCCTGCAAGGTCAATGTACCTTGTAATAACCTGAACTTTTACACTGGTGAAGTAGCTCAGGCCACCAGATGACAGCCACAGCACCTGTGAGGAGGCTTCATGACAGCGTGATTTGCTCCCTTCCTTCTCCTCACTCTGGGGTGCAGGAAAGTGCACCCCAGAGTGTGTGGCTGCACTTTTGCGGTGGGTCACATCAGTAGTGCTGCAGCTGCGGTGGGCTATTAGGAAGTCTCAGCACAGCCATACAGGGTTTCCTCACTTTTCTTTCCTGGGCTATCCTGGATGGAGAGAAGTTGTCATTCATAAGTTAATGAGTTTGAACTTCTGTCCTACTCTCTCCAGGGTCTTCTCAGCCTGGCAAGTTGCTATCCAAGCAACAGCAAAGCTATGCCTACTTATTTTCATCATGGAGTTTTCCACCTACTTTTTTCATCATGTTGCTGCTGGTGAGAAGGCTGAGAACAGCCCTAGCTCAAATCAGAACTGCAGTGGGAAGACAATTTCAGACTTTGACTAAATTGCAACCTGGTGGCCAGCGCACCCAACAGGGAGAGCTCATAAAAGATGGCTGGTACCACTGGGATAGTACCTTGTGCTTGAAGCTAAAGGGGTTGCTCAAGGGACCATGCACATTAGTAGAAACAAGTGACTGGGAGTCTCTATAAAGGTGTCATTATGATTTTTTTGACTGTGGTAAGACTGGTTTGAATTTTAAAAAGCTATGATGCTATGAGATGCTATGAGAAAACAGGTTAGTATTTTTTCTGAGCTTTCCACTACTGAACTTTATTTCCTTTAAAGCACTCTTGTGCGATAAATTGAATGTCGCTTGGTTTTACCTGAAGATAATGTAGAAGTATTAGTAAAGGTGTTTTGGTATTAGCAATTTGGTATTAAAATGTATGGGGTCATTTTCCTTTGAATGCTGAAGATTCATGTATTTATCTTTATCATGTCTGCATGTGATTTTTGCCAGGGACCGGCAGAACATGTAAACAGCCCAATGACACATTTCAAACAACCAGATCTTCTGCCTTTATTTTAACAAGAATATAGATCTGCTCAGCTCATATTATTTCATAGAAGCCTTCATTCCCCTGAAATGCCTAAACTGCATTGTTGAAAATTGTGGAGGAAATAGCTAGCAGTTTTGCATTTTAAAATATTGAATTATGCTAATTCAATGTCAGTTTATCTTAAAGTAAGGATGATTCACAACAGATTTTCTATGAAATAGCAGACCCTGATTAATTCTAGAGCAATATTTCTGTTCAAACTTGGGTCCTTAAAGTCTCTTCTTGTCAAAAACATGGAGTTGTGTGAAGTAAAATAACAGGAAAAGTGTACCACAATTTCTCAAAGTGAAAATCTCCAGAGAAGGGCTCAATGGCTTTTCAAACCTCCGTAAGGAAAACCAACCAGCCACCCTGGACTGAATCCTTGTGTTTTAAACTTATAAATGGGGTTACAAGGTGACAAAATCTGCAGGATGAATTTTAGACAGGAAGCTGAAACTGCCTGCATCTGAAGTGCTAAAATGTGACAATGATTGCATGTATTTTTAAAGCAGGTGTGAAAAATCACAGCTATCTGCTTTCAATAAAGAAAGGGCAGGAAATTCACAATAAAACAATAAACCCATAAACCTTAAAATACACACATGCAACAGGTGCTGAGATATACAACAATATTAGAATGTAATAAAAAGATTCGCTATTGTCCAAAATGAACCACAGCAGGGATAAGACATTTGGCTGCATTCTGCCCTTGACACAAATTAGTTCAAATATCCAAAGCTAACATGTGTTATGGAGGGAATTTCTTTGGAAAAGAGATTGGAAAGCATACTCTGGTTCAAATCACCTGCTTTACTCTATTGAGAGGTTTCTTGGTTTGGTACTTTTTAGCAATTTTTTTCCCAACAGATGATTCACCTGAAATGTGGATTTTTCACCCTTTCATTCCTAAAATTTCTGTGACTATGATTAGCTCCCAGAGATGCTGGTGGGGGAGGACCGTATGCATCTTGCCCAACATACAAAGCAATGGAAGCAAACGGGCTTTGGTTTTCTTGTATGTGTGAGATCTGTCCTTCTGCTCTGTTGGAGCTGGTCTGCATTCCCAACATCAGCTGCACCTGAGAGCAAAGCTTGGCACGTTTTGTGGCCTCCTTTTCTAAGACAGAGCATGAGTGGTGCAAGAGCAAAAAGGAGGCCCACTCAGTGAGCATCCAGCTGCTGAGAGCTGGACTTGAAGGAGTTGAGATCTGAATTCCTGCTTGGTGTGCTCTCTGAATTTGGTGTATTACATAGCTGAAGGGGATATATTACATATGGACCCTGAGTTACACACAAGGAAGACTGGAAGAAGAAAATATATTGCAGTCTTTTCCTAACCAGGCTGATTGATTAGCACATAACCACTGTTAAAAGTGTGACCACAGTCTTCAAACTGTCCTTAATGCTTAAGTCTACATGGGACCAACAGAGCAAGGGCTCTGTTCAAGCCTTCATTTTCTGGGCTGACTATGAAAATCAATGTAAATGTCTTTAGAAATAATGTTGGTCTCACTAGATGCTCTGCAAAGAGGTTAACGATGAAAGAGGTGTTAATCAGCTGTTTCCTGCACACGGCATGATATTCATATAGTGCTCAACCTACTGTTCACTAAGGTCTATAGAAGAGCTGTGTTAGTGGACCCTAACTCCTCAGTTAAGAGGTTTGAAAGGATTATAGAGAAAAAAGTCTTTGACTTAATATAAAATATTTGCAAGGAATGTAAAGTAGATTCAGAGATGAGGGATGACAGGTTCTGTCTTTTCAAGATCCTTTTTTTAACTGAAGGATGAAGTTAAGTCTGGCCAAAAATATTTGGTTTAAATTTTAAATGTTTTTCCTTTCTTTATCTGAATTACCTACTCATGATCAGCTGTATAATTTCAAGATGGAGGCAGTGCAAACGTGTGCACACACGTACTTCATTATGCGTCCCACATGTGAACGAATCTTCTCCAACTCATTTGTTTCTCTACTTGCATCCTTGTTTTCCCATGACCTGAGTGAAACAAGGCTTTTGGATCACTTTAGGCTATATTGTTGCAGCGGCATGTAGCTAAAGTAGCTTATACAGACGCAGCTATAAAAGCTGTTATGCCTTCTCACAGTTTTTGGTGAGATGCTATGCTCATCTGAGCACTAGTAGTATGATGAAACAGCATCTACACTGGAAACTTTTGCCAACGTAATTATGCAAGACAGGCAACAAGACCTCTCTGGCACACGCTGTAAGTAAGACCCAAGGAGTATTCTGTATTATAAACAGATTGAGGACCACCACAGACTTTCCTCTCCCCTGTGAATTTGTTCATTGTTCCTGTTACAATTGCCAAACCACTGGCTTTAAAACTTCCTTGAGTCCCTGCTTTATTTCCATGGTGGGTGCCACAGCGTTATCAACATGCGTCATGCACAATGGCAGTCAATACTGCTTTTTCGCCTTTCCCTACTCTTCTGCTACTGAAACCCAGCAGCATCATCCGATGTGCACCAGATCTAGGTGTTTTTTTTGGTTGTGGTTTTCTTTTCCCCCAATCAGCAAAAAACCAAGCGTTTTCATAAGGAAATCTGTGTGAGAAGGGATGTGGCACCTATTAAGAAAAGAGCTTGAGCTGGGAGAGAGTCTCTAATTTCTATTATTCCTTAAATACATCCAAAACTGTTTGAGCTAGCCTTTGTTGGCAATGATGCATAACATTGCTCGTCGCATTGGGCTCCACACGGAAGGCTGGAACAAATTTGCCGTTTCCTTTAAAATATTAATGTAACGGACACTTTATTTTACTAGAGTTAGAGTGTCATTGCAGAGGCTCTAGCTCGCAGCAACAAGCTGGGAAGTACACCAGTGTGAAATAACAGCCAGTGCTTCCTCCGTGGGGTGGGTTTTGGTGAGGGGATGTGAAGCACATCTGGTCTGCGACTCCTTGCTCTGGGAGCAGCTCTAATCACACTTTTTACACTTGGCCTGTGTTGCCTTAGAAGCTCATTTGACATGTATCTTTGAAGGGCAACACTGATGAAAAGGGCAGGGCATCTCTTTTTTTCCCCAATACATTGCAAAAGGACATGTATGTTGGGTGACCAAGGTGAAATTCCTGCATTAGGAAAGCTGATGCAGTAAAGTCACTGAAGGTAGTAACAGAAGGATCATTCTCATGGCTTTCCAAAATCAGCAAGTGGAGATGATACATTATCAGGAAAGAGACATATAATGTTCACATCTCCTATTCTGTATTTTCCTTATCTTCCTGTCATGCCTGGAATGCTAGTTTTGACAACTGTTTGATTTCTTCCCACAAACATCTGCTGTTTCCTATACTATCTTTATTGCACATTTCCTACACATATAGCTCTACAAAATGAAGGCTAATTCCATGGCACAGGGGGGGCAGGCAAACCAGAATGTCCTCACTTCAATGGGTACTGACAGCCAACTGTTTAAAGCTCCTGGTCTGTAATGTTAGAGTTCAGGAAAAGTATGTTCAGCAAAATAACACCAGTGAGGGTGCACAACTCTAATTTTATATATAAGCTTTATTCTATTCTCTTTTTGGCTGGGGATGGGAGGATTTGGTTTTTTAATTTAATTGCAGATTGGGCGAGTCAGTTTGGGAAACCTGGATTGAACTATTGGTGCTCTGTCCCTTTCTGAAAGAAGAGGAAAACATTCAGAACCTTATCCAGAAACATAACAGGTTTTTTTAATCTTGAGGCTCAAACAGATAAGAATCTTGATGTTCCCATAGGGTTATTAAGAAGCTGAATTTGAAAGCAAAATACTAGCTTTCCACAGTCAGCTTGTCAGCCTTCATTTGCCACAGCAAGTCCTATGCCTTTTTCATCAAGTAATCTTTCTGACCTTGCTGAATGCTCACTCTGGGCAGAGGAAATTTGCTATAGGGCCACTGAATTACTAGTGTTTCCTTTACAGTATGTAAGAACTGCTGAGTCACATGTGGTATCAATTTAGATGACACCATCTTTTCATCCAGTTAATTTTCCTATCAGTGTGGTGTGACATTGCAACAAGGGCTGCAAAATAGAAATAGGATGAAGGTTTCTGTCTTCTGACACTTAGAAAATCAGACACTTTAAAGCTTCTTGATTTCTCTTGAGAAATAGCTTACCATGGTGGCCTGTCTTAGATAAGAAGGAGGAAAGAATGTACTAGACAAGTGCAGCTTCTTTTTTTCTCTCTGTACTATTCTTAGGTCTTGCATTTCCAGTGGTCTCTGGCATGTTGCCCCATGAACACTTGTGCTCAATACTGACAGGATGAAAACCAATTCTGAATTTTGTCTGCTGGTCCCATTTCTGCCAAAATTCCTCTCTCCACCCCATTTGCCTTGTTCAGCTTCCCATGAAGCATTCATTCCCTTCTCTGTTCCTACATATGGAGGCTACTATTGGAGCTTGCTTATTCTTCACCTGGGGGTGTGTATGTGATGTGTTTCCTTCCAAGCCCATCTCCACAATGGCATCTGTCTCACCTAGCTTTTAAAAATTCTTCTTCTAATGATCAGCAGTCATACTTCCAAGCCTTCCAAAACTCCATTCTTCTCATCCTAATACAAGAATGATGAACCAGGTTTTGCAGACAGGTAGCCACATGAATCTCATTTCACATGCCTCTGTCTTTGGCTGTTAATATCATGTGGTGTGGCAACCAATGCTTTTTGGTTGGTGTGGTACTCCTATTGCCAACCTTGCTCCCTTGAGTCTCTGCTTCTCTTACGTCCAGCCCTGGCTCCTGTTCATGTTGTCAATCAGGTTTAATATTGTTCTCCCATGGACTCTGGAGCATTGTCCTGGTTTCAGCTGTAACAGTTATTTTTTCTCCTTCTTAGTAGCTGGTGCAATGCTCTATTTCAGCTTTAATCTGAGAACAATGCTGATAACACACTGATGTTTTAGTTGTTGCTAAGTAATGCTTAATTTTCAGTCTCAAGCTCTGCCAGTGAGGAGAGCACAAGAAGCCAGGAGGAAGCAGAGACAGGACACCTGACCCGAGCTAGCCAAAGGGACTCCATACCACAGAACATCATGCCCAGTATATAAACTGGGGAAAGTTCCTGGAAGGGCAGGTTGCTGCTTGTGTCTTGCTGGGTATTGTTTGACAGTATTTATGTTTTTTTCTTTCCCTTTTTAGTTTTATATTCTCTCCTCTTATTTCCTTTATCATTATTATTATTATTAGTTTTGTGTTATACATTAGTTACTGGACTTTTCTCATCTCAACCTGTGGGAGTTACATTCTTTCAGTTCTCCTTCCCATCCTGCCCAGAGCATTGGGGGGAAGATAGAGGGGTGTGAGCGAATGACTGCGTGGTGCTGAGTTACCAGCTGGATGTAAATCATGACAGACACCTCTTTTCCTACCTGCATTTTGGACTTTCTCACTTCTTCTTCACCCAGCACTGCCTTTGCTTTCATTCACATGTGATCCTTTGCTCTGCCCAAACTCAGAATCATCCCAGCTTCTTCGTAGTCCCAGATCTTCTCAAAGGGGCTTCTGTACTTTGATGCTCATCCTTCTTTTGCTGCAGACTATTCCTAACATGTACTACTTCCTGGCAGGTATGGCATCATTAATTATCATAAGTAAATACTTTAGACACATGTTAAATCTAAGTGAGTCTGGTTTCTAATGGATTTTATCTTCCTCATTGATTATGATTTCAGTGGGATTATGTGAAGACTTGCAAGAATACACATCAGCATGCTCCTGAACAGTGCAACACATCAGAAAGCTTTAGTCTGGCTTTCTGGACACCAGAAAATTTTGAAGGGTGAGAAACATAAAGAACTGGTTTCTATGGCAAATTGTGAGAGGAAATCTCTAGCAATTTACAAAATACAAGTTCTGACTGAAGATGTAACTGAAGCTAGGCTGGTCATGATCATCTTTTTGTTGGGATGCTCTGGGTTATGTTAAGTGTCATCCTCACAGCATTTTTCTGTCTGCAAGAGGTCAGAGAGAGACTCCAACCTCTGGGTGGCTTCTACCTCTCACCAGCTATGAGCAGCTTCATTCTTGTATTGGCTAATAAGGTAAAATCTATAGGGATGAGATGAGGTGAAAGGGTCACTTTTAATAAAAAGACACAAAAGTAAACAGAACAGGATTCCTTAGGAAAAATAAGAATGACCTAGAATGGCAGCAAAGTGACCTAGCTCCAGCACTTTGGTTTGTGTACAATATTTTCTGTGCTGCTTTCTTACTGTAAACTTTTTGGAACAGAAATGTCCACTTATAATTCCACAGAGCATAGCAGAGTCTTTGCATTCATTAAACAAACAATTGTAGCAAAGTTAATTACTGGTAATTTTCAAGTATGAGGATCACTAGCTTATGTGGTAGGGACACCAAACATTTTTAAGATTGAAGCCAATATGAAATATATTTTTAATTTCTGTGGTTGAAGCCAAGCCATAAATCAGAACCATGTAGCCTCTCACTCACTCCCCCCCGCCCCCTTCCTCAGCTCCTGGAGGGATGGGGAGGAGAATCGAAAGAATGTAACTCCCACAGGCTGAGATAAGAACAGTCCAGTAACTAAGGTATAA
>WYDI02037253.1:0-29631 GCA_009867235.2 Psittacus erithacus | reverse complement strand
GAAGGGAAGGGAAGGGAAGGGAAGGGAAGGGAAGGGAAGGGAAGGGAAGGGAAGGGAAGGGAAGGGAAGGGAAGAGTTTTCCTCAGTGTGGAGATGCAGCCTCTCCGAGCATGAAACCTAAGCAGTTTAAGAGCACACAGCAACTGCCTGCAGGTGGCAAAGGGCAGGAAGGGAGAAAACACCATGTGTGAGTCCCAGTTTAGGAGGCCGGAGAGAACTGCGAACACCGGGAGGTGTCCGGGTGCTGAACGGCACATCCTGATGCTTCATGAAGCGCCAGCACATCAGCGGTGAGATGAGCATCACCTTGTGAGGTGAAACCTCCCAGTCCTGCTTCAGTGGAAGGTGTCCCTGTCCACGGCAGGGGTTGGAACTGGATGAGCTTTAAGGTCCCTTCCAACCCAAACCATTCTGGGACTGAGCTTGCATCGCTGCCTTAAACCTCTTCTCCACCATCTCCATCTAGAGCATCACAAGCCAAAGCTGCACAAAGGCAGGGCAAGACATCAGCAACGTGGAAATGGCTTTACTGCCTTGAATTAAGAGCCCCTGGGTTTAAAGCAGAAGGCAGGGTTTGCAGGGAGAGATACTATCCTTCGTTGCATCAACTAGCACAAGTTGGGGAGGAAAAAAACAACAGGAACATTTCAGACACACAAGCCCTTCTTCCAATTTGAACAGAATGCTGGAAGAAACAGTTAATGTATCTTTCATGAGGACAATCTAGATAATAAGCAACACAATTCCACAGCACAAGCCTGCCTTTTTTCCTTCTTTTCTTTCTTTCTTTCTGTCTTTTTTCCCTTAAATGAAGCATTTCTGGTCGTGGAGAGACGACCGAGGTAAGACTTGAGTCACCAAAGCATCCCCCGGATAGCACCACACCATAACCTCTTGCACTAAGTGGTAGATGAGCTCTTACTTTCAGATTTGGGCAGAAATAACAAGAAAACAAGCAACCCAGCAACCCCGCCTGTGTCAAAGCCGAGCTCAAATTGGTATTCAGCAATTTGCACCACTTACTGTCATATTAAAGTCATTTGATTTTATTTTCGCTTGCTGTTCTCGTACCACAACAGCGAATCTGAGCATTTCAGCAGCCGTTTGGCACCGCAACTGCAGCGCTCCTTAAATGCTTCAGGGTGCTGCCCCTGCCACCTGGAATTGCTGCTAACGCCGGTGGGAATGGTGCGGGCACCAGGTCACAGCAAGGTGCTGAGCGCTGCTACAGCACCACAACAGGGGCAGATGGAACCCGCTCCCAGGGCAATGCTGTCAGTGCTCCAGCTCTGCTCCCTGGGAAGGTTTATTCCCAAGCTTGGAGCCAGGCTGGCTCTGGCACACTCCTGTGATGGGTGAGATGGGCTCAAGGGGTAACCCTGTGGCGGGCTTCCCTCCAGACCTCTCCTGCCCAGCTGCACCAGCTCTAACATCTTTCCCTCTCCGGCATGGAGACATTATTCATGGACATGGAAGAGCTCTCACCAAAGGCAAGATTCTACTTCTTTAGTTAAGAACCTTCCAGAGGAAGGAAGCTTTGGGCCCCAGTGGAGCTCCCCAGCTGATGGTTCTCCTTCAGCAGCAGCAGTGTTGGTAAGAACCAGCACAGGAATGGAGAGATGTTGAATGCTTTGATGCATTCGGTATCACTCGTTCAGGCATCCGTTAAAGTCCAGATGAAGGCACCTGCAGGCTCAGATGCAAGAGGTCTTCACCCTTGCTACAGAGCAGGAGTATGGACTCATTTAACTCATCGCACCCCTCCATGCCCCAGCTGTGAGACAAGGAGATGCCACTTTGCCCCAGGGATGTGAACTATTCCCTCTTTAGGAAGGGCTCATTTCTAACCTGCCAACATCTCCTTCGATGATCACATCCCTGCAGTACATGGGGATGACAAACACGATGTGGCTCATAGGACAACGTTGGTACTTACTTTTTCAAAGGCTCTATGACTGTCTTTTGGATCTGATTCACCTGTTGAAAGCAAATTACATGTCAGGCTTGTTGAAGAAGCCTGTTTGCACAGCAATACATGTTTGCACAGTGCCTACCCTAGGATAATGTGGGCTTCTGAGCGCAACCACAATGCCCTTTAACCAAAAACCAGAAAACTTCTCCCATGTGCTCGGGATGAGCTGAAATTCCCAGTTCAACCAGAGCCAGGAGAAGAATAAGATTAAAGAGAAACTCCTGTGGGGAGCATCTTGGAGACGATGACAAAAAGGAGAGAGGAAGAGTGAGATACCAACAGCACCCCAGCTCTCCCTTCTTCAGCCACACATTCACCTTCTCCTGGTTGAAAGAGTCCATCCTCTTCATCGCTGTGTCGAAGGCTGTGACCATCTCCAGGAAGCTGGGCTCCTGCTCGCACAGGGGGTTGGAGAGCAGGTCTGAGGAGATCTTCACAGCCGACTTGGACATGGCTGCAGGCAACAGGAGAGGCAAAGAAGAGAGAAGAGGGTCACTGCTTTGTAAGGGGGGTTGGAACTGGGTGAGCTGTAAGGTCCTTCCCAACCCAAACCCATCTGGGATGCTGTGACTCAGCACTGCCTCTGCAAAGGGTGACCAAAACTGGGGACCTGAGCCTCCAAGCTGGGATTTAGCAAAACTTCCCAGGAAGATCTTCAGTGCTGGTTGAGAGAAGAGAAAGGAAGAGCCACCAATTCATCCACAGAAACCCCCTGTGATACAGATGTAACCCAATACAGCTGCTTGTACAGAATCAAGCCTGAACCACTCCAGTGTATGGCTTGTGATGGTGCCAGAAAATGACACCAGGCTTATAAAAGCTCTCTCCTCTTAGCAACATGTAGATGCTTTTTTAATACATCTTTTCTCAACAGGCTATTAAGTGTCACTCTCAGGCTCACTACAGCTCTTCCGCAGTGAGGAAAATCACAGTCCATTAAGTCTTTCAAATGGCTTTACAGAAATATATGTATTTAAAGTGGAGTTAGTGCTGGAAAAGGACCAGAATGACAGGACTGAAAGACGAGGTTTCTCTTTTTACTCTCGAAATAGCATGGACACGAGCAGCGTTGACACCAGCCGCCTGAGCACCTTCCCTCAATGAACTACATCTTGTGCCCCTGGAGTCCAACCCCATGAACCAAGGGGAAATGGAAAGTCTCTGCAGACCCTGACACGGCCTCCAAGAAACCCAAACCCACCAGCTCACACTCTATCAGGCTCGAGCTCCTGCCTTGTTGAGCACTTGTGCTTGGTTTTCCATCAGACACATCTCTCCCTATCCCGACTCCAACGGGAAAACTCAATCCCGCCGACAGGACCGCTATAAAAGAGCAATAAACCAGTGAAGGTAGAGAATGGAAAACAGAAAAGATTCCTCAAAAGGCATTGATAGAAATGGGAATAAAGAAGGAAGTCACGAGCACTAAAGCACCACGCTCCTTTTCGTCAGCACTTTGCTGGAAGTTTTTCCAGTCTCAGCTCAGAAGCCAGATGCCTGAGCCGTGCCACAGAGGAGCTTTGGAAAGCTCCTGCTGCACTCGCTCAGATATTGGAAGTTAAAGTCCTCTCAATAATGGGGCTTAAGATCATAAATCAAGGGGTTAAACATTCCGATTGAAAGGTTACACACAATTATACAGAGAGCTCAGAAGCTAAAGAGCTGGGAAACTCAATGCAGAACGAGACGCTAACTATGGGATAACAAAGCTACCGTATCCGTCTATTATCCAACCATTAAGGGTTTAGGCATTTAAACCTTTAAACAGATGGGATATAATCCATATGTGTGACCACATCTGAGGAAGGATTTGTGCCAAAATGGGATGGGGTTAAGAGCGGCAGAACTGCTTCAGCTGCAAGAAAAATGAGTTTCCTTCATAAGGAGAGGATTGGAAGCGTAAAGAGGTGACCCCCTCTTCAAACCCAACTGGTGCCTCAGCCACCAGAGGAGAGAGGGGAGAGGGGAGGGTGGCATCGCATCGCCTGCCCCTCGGGGTGCGCTGCAGGAGGGCTCCCTGCTTCTCATTCCAAGAGAAGAGCTTTTGTCTCCAAGCACAGAACATCCTCCTGCTCCTTACGATCCCATTTTGTTTGGAAAGAGGGCGGGAAGGTGAGGGAGGGTGTGCAGGCAGTGAACAATCACCCCCCACCTCGGCACAGGGGTGCTGCGGAAGGAGTAAGGCACCCCTGAGGGCACAACAACGCTGATGCACTGCTGTCCTTGTCGGATCTGGGGGCTGGATGCTGGCGGGGCTGACACAGCCATCGCCCCTTGGGAATGGGCACTGCCAGGTGAGCAGAGCAGCCCTCAGTGCTCCATCAGATCTCCACCTCCTTCTCCTTCCCCCAGCCCTCCCCAGGCCCTGCTCCAAACCCTCCCTTTACGCTCCTGATTTCAGGCCTTCAGATGAGAAATCAGATCCCAAGATCTGGCCGAGGCTCAGTTTGTGACTCTGCCATGTAGCGGAACGGAAAAAGAAAGTCCTCCCACAGCTCCTCTGGGACTTGAAATGCTCCATATAAACAACGCCCACCGCAAGGGAGGGGAGGGGAATCCTGCACCAGGAAAAACTTACCACGGAGCCCTGACAATGACCAGAGTCCCCAGAAAGGGCACTTTTCACCCTGGAAAACAGTCCTGGCAGCGCTGTTCCTGAGGCCTTTCCCACCGCTCTCCCCATGGGAGCACCGACGTTGTGCTGGGATGCGGGGTGGGGAAGTGCAGGCAAGAGCCTGGATCCGTGCTGATGTCTGGCAACATCCGAGCACACACACACAGGTGAGAGTCTGGATCACGGGAAGCCCCACATTTGCCATCCCTCTCACTGTGGCTCCTTCCCATTCCTCGTATCCATGTTAGCCCACAGGATGAGTGCTGGGCCAGTGCTGCCCACCCTGGTTTGCGCTGGTGCATCTGCCTTGGCTCTGGAGCTGTGGGGGCTTGGTGCAAGGAGGGACTGCTCCAAAGCACACACTGAGAAGAGCCATCTGTGTTTAAAGCAGCTCTTTGCTGCGTGTTTCTGCACGCTGCCCTGCCTGGTGCAACAACCAGCACCCACCAGATCCCCTTCTCCCTGCACCACATCGCTCCATCTCCTCTCTGCCACCGACACTCAAAGCCTGCGCCACGTGGTGCGGTCCCAGCAGGTTCCTACGCAGGCTGCTGGGGTGTGGTACATGCAGAGATAACTTGTTTATTGCTTCCTGTATCGCCCACTGCCACCAGGTCAAGCCAGAGAAGGGAGCCAGCAAGGGGAGAGCAAGGTTAGTCCTGAATGAGAGCTGCTGGGGCAGCAGCTTACACATGAAACACGCAGTGATGCCTCTGGGGTGCTCTGCAGACCCCAAGCACCTCATCCCACCTTCCTTTGGCTTCAGCCAGCAGAAGATGCCCTCGGTGAAGCAGGTGAAGGCACAGACACAACAGGCTCAGCTGGAGGCTGCTCCTGCAGGGCTAACCTGAGAACTGGAATAATTACTCTGAGTTCTGCAGTTGCAGAAACTGAGGCAAAGAGAAGCAAAGTGACTCGTCCAAGGCCACCCAGCAAGCTGCAGCTCAGGAGACAGGGACCAAGCCCACAACAGACTTTCTGTTCCCTTGGTTGAGATGCTGCTCATGCAGATGGCCTTGTAACTAAGCAAACTGAGTGGGACTGAGATCTAGATTTGTTTTCCAGACTTGTCACAGATTACTCATGTGATCTTGAGAAAGTCACTTCATCTCCTTGTGGCCAAGTTCACAGTCTATGTATCCTACAGTCACATACCCAAGTCTGCATCTGTGCTTTTCTTCATATCCTTCTGAAGCTTTTTGGTCTGATCTTCCAATCTGAAAGATGGGAGAAGAAGGCAAAGTGAATCTTGGAAAGAAAGAAACCCAAGTGCATCATACGTGCAACAAATCATTTACGGGTTGGATATGCTGGCTTCTGTTGGGAGTTAAAAATACCCAGGCGAGGCTCTGTGCACTTCAGTGCTGCTCAACCTTTTCCGCTTGTTTTCAGATGCTCTGCAACCTTTCCAAGTTGGGGATCTCATCCTCCAAGTCACTGCTTTCTGAAGTCCTCGCACCTACCACAAAGGGAGAAGCCAAACGCTTCCAGATGATAAGTGCGAGCTTATGGGACACAGCCAGGATGGGGACACCGGTTCTGGTCCTCAGGGGCGCTCAGCTCTTTGGTGACCCCCAGTTTTCTGGCACTTTTACACTCTTCACTTTAGAGCTGCCACAATGGGCAAACCTCAACCCCATGCAAGTGTTTCTTAGGGCACTTTGAACACAGGAGCCACAGGAGAAACTCTGACGACTCCGAAATGACAAGGCAGGGAGTGATTTGCTGGGAAGAGCGTAAGAGGCCAAAATCCCCTGGGAAGATGCAATAAGAGGGCACACAAGGGAAACATGCGACTGGTCCTGTTCTACCAGTGTGGTTGATACTCACTGCTGGAGCTTGCCATATTCCCTTTCAAAGTCTCTCTCCACCTGTGGAAAGAAGAGATGGAAGTTGGCTCAAACACTGCACCGGAGTGGGAACAACCTGTGCTGGGAAACCCGGCCTGAGGAAAAGCCCACGTGAACCCCGGGAAGCTGCAGCAATAACGGGAGTTACGCTTCAGGAATGAAGTCTTGGGTGGCTTTTTTCCCTCCAGACTCTCGCAGAGCACAAGACGCTGCCACCGACTGCGCCAGCTCATTCCAAGGGTGTGCTCCAGCACATGAATTGGAAGCTGACAGAGTAAATGGGAATGCCTTATAAGCGGAGAGATCACAGCTCGGCGCCCACAGCTCCGCACAGCGCTGGCGGGGGACGAGCCTGCTTTCCCTTCCAGATCAGCCCCGACGCTGTGAGAGCCACTTCTGCAGCAGCACACGGCCAGACCCCAACCCAGCCTCTCCCTCCTTCCCCAGCCTCAATGGGATGGGTTTTCTCCTCCCGCACCATCCCCAAGCCCTCCCATCTCTGCATTATTTGCCCTCTCCACATGCTCCTTATTCCTGCAATAGCTCCCTCTGATGAACCACTTCAGCTGGAGCAGCCCAAGTGTCTGCAACACCTTGTGAAGGGAGGAGAAACCTGTGCTGGCGAAGAGCTAAAGAACAGCCTCCTCCCGATGCTCCATCAATGACTGCTTCCTCCTACTTGCTATCTGGCAGTACATCTCCAGTGATACGAGATATTTTAAGGAACTTTCCTTCCATGCTGACTGTTTTAACACACACTTAAACATTCATTCCACACCTCGTCAACCAAATAAGCAAATGGATTTCAATTGACCAGCCAAGAGTAAATACATGCGCTTTTGTTGTCATGGGATCAAAACTGGGTTCATTTGTGTTGTCAAGCTCCCGTGCGATTAAGGGAACGCTACGTGCTGCAAGCAGCCAGGACGAGAAGGATCCAAAGGTTTGCTCCAGATCTTCAGGCTGCCCTCGGGATTTCAAACCCAGCCTTGATGTAACAGCGCCACGTGAAAGCAGAGCGCTGCAAAGGGACTTTGCTTTCAATCAGAACTGCTATTAAAAGACTCAGTGCTTTAAGATGGAGCCCCGCAACCCCAGGTTCCTCAAACTCTGCTTTTCCAAGCACCCCTTTGCCTGTGCTCTCCGACACCCCTGAGCTCCGCAGCGACACGACAGCGCGACGGGAAGCTGCCGGTGCTCCAGCCGCATCCCTAAGGCCAGCTGTCCCCACCATCAGCTCCCACCATCCGCGGGACGCACGCTGGCTCCTCCCTGGCGATGCGAAGCCTCCACCGGGCTCCGGTTCCCTGTCACGCTGCTAAAAATGGTGCTGGGGGAGCAGAGCCCCGCGCAGCGTGGGGGCAGCGGCACAGCGTGCGCCTGGTGCAGCATCCGCGGCAGCTGGTGCCTGGAGGTCCGGTAACCGGCACAGAGTAAACCCACCCGCACGGCCACGGCTGGTCCGGCTCCTCCAGCATCCGGGGGCTATCGCGCTCTATTTATAGGCCCGAGGTGTGAATTGTTTTGGTTGCAAAGCAGAGAGGGCTGGGCACGGAGCAAGGATCCGTGCTTTGGAGGCTGGTGGTGCAGAGCTCCAGGCCTCTCATGGTGCCTGCCCAGCCATCGGTCCCTGCAAGACCTGAAGGCTTTGGCCATGAAGTTAAACTGCGTGTGAAGATTCAGAGCCTCTGCCCCTTCCTCTGTGCTGGTAGATTCCCCCATGGCCATGCAATGAGCGGAGATGAGCAAAAAGCACTGTTGCCCAATGGAAGGAAGGCAAAGCTTCCACTCCCTGCGACCCTCTGGTGATGCCACATCCCTGGCAGCGTTCAAGGCCAGGTTGGACACAGGGGCTTGGAGCAAGCTGCTCTAGTGGAAGGTGTCCCTGCCCGTGGCAGGGGTTGGAACTGGATGAGCTTTAAGGTCCCTTCAACCCAAACCATTCCAAGCATCCCCCAAAACACCCAACCCCGTCTGCCCACATGCGTTCTCCATACGATGGAGGTGAAGAGGCCTCAGCTGCCCGGCCTGCCTCACATCTCCAGTGCCATCAATGCAGAGACAGCTGCCCGAGGACTGCTCTTCTCTTTCACGCCCACAGCAGCAACTGGTTACCAGTCCCCACAGTCTGCGGGCTGGGGCAGCCCTCCCCAGGGATCTCTGCTCCCGTCTGCATCGCAGAGCCCCAGCACACAAGCAGCAAGGAGCAGGGCCCCCCATGCACCAGAGAGCTAAAACCGTGCTCCCACCATGCTGCACCCAGCACATCCGAGGCGTGCAAGCAGGACAAGCTGAGAGCAAGACAAGTACATTTTGCAGAGCACACAGTAATTCCGCTCCCAGCAGCTATCAGCAATAGCCACACGTACCCGACACTGACAGCGAAAGGCTATGGAGAAGATTATCACGTTAAAAGTAACGAGAACAAGAAGTACAGGCAAGAAAATTACAATATCCTGGAGGGAAGCTTCCGTAATATTAAAATAATCCCACTTTCTACAGCCTCCTTCTGAAAACTCCGAATCAAACAGTGGTGCTGGATGGAAGGATTCTGCTCCGAGGCACTGGGGCTGGGTGATGCAGGAGCTCCCTGGGTTTTTATTTCCATCACAGAAAGGACGAGGAGCTCTCAAAAGCACTGAAATTCAGCCACGTTCCTCCTTTTCACCCAGTTATTTCTGTTTGCAAACACCAGGCCTTCCACCTCCAGTAGCATCCCTCCTGCTTTAAGGGCAATATCATAATCGACACCATGGTTACAAGGCAACGAAGCAAGACCAAAGCCAATACTACAAAGAGATGGAAATAAGCGACTGTGATGAACCTTCTTCTTCCCCTGAGGTTAATTTCTGTTCCTGGAGGAGGAGAACTAGCTGATTTCTACATGTTCCAGTGGTCCCAGCCTATTCATGGGTCTTGGGAAGAAGAGGAAAGCATATTATTCCTCCTCCCTCCTCTCCAAAACAGAGAAACCCATATAATTAGGCTGGAAATCCTGCTCTAACCTGGAACTCCTGCTGACCTTTGCCACCCCATCAAGCAAGAGGAGACTGAAGGCAAGTCATGGGGGGGAATATTTGCTCTGCATCCAGCAGCAGCGACCTGAGCCAAAGGAATGCTGCAAAGTGAGGGTGAAGCTGGGACCTCATAGGCTTCAGCACCCAGCCAGCAATCCGAATCCTCACCAAAGCCTGCAGGAAAGGCACGATAAAAGGGAAGAAGGATGCACCTCCAAACCACAGAGACCAGTTGTGTCCCACTGAGGATGGAGGGAAGAGTGTGGAAGTGAGTAAACCTCGTAACCAGCCTCACTCGACCTCACCCCACCATTCCTGTGACATTTCCTCTGTTATTCTGAGCTTTCCAGCTCGCTGGTGGAGCCCAATGGAAAGGCGCTGACGGCCGGAATCCTCCTGCTCATGGAGCTCCTCCATCCGACATCCCTGGGGAAGGCAGAGCTGCTGGGATGAGTCAAGAAAGGGAGGCTTGGCAGGCGCGCGGGCTCCCAGCTCAGGTCTCTGCTCCCTGCCAAGCTGACTCAGCCCAGGTCAGGCAGCGAGGAGGAGGAGGGTGAGCCATCTGAGTCAGCCGGGCCACAGGCAGGGAGGAAGGAGCAGAACCTGGGTGATGGGAAGGGGCTGCCCCATCCCGGGAGCTACTGTGTCTCCCGACCCATGGCTCCGTGCCCCATAGGGATACAGGGCCGCTCTCCCTGCCTGTTTGGATAAATCCCTGCACCGGTGAGGAGCAGGGTACAACCTCGAGGGACACGGATGAACTTCAGAGAGCTGGAGCTACGGGAGCGCGTGGAAGACAGCCACGGCTCCGGCTCCAACGTAACCTGTGCTCAGACTGAACTCATCCCGGGGGGAAGAACATCTCTGCTGCGAGAGGCTCCATCGCTGCTTCGGGTCTGAGCAATAAACATCATGTACAGAGATGAATCCCAACAGGTTTAACTCCTATCACTGGGCATTAGTTTAATTGGCCTGCGCTGCTGTGTGCTCCGTGGCCGCGCTGACAGCAGGTCCCCTCTGAGCACTGGATCCTCCCACCCGGCTCCCGGCCTCTCTGCAAGCCCCGGTGACAGCTGCTCTTTTCAGGGATGAGGAGGGGAGAGATTATGTTGTCTGGAATTGGATTTGCCCAGGTTAAGGTGGACACAAAGCAGAGCCATGGCTGGGGCGGAGGGGGGGGATCATTTCAGTTCATCAGCCACTATTTCCTATGGGGGTTTCCTTGTGCCTGCAGAGCTGCACGGCGGCTGACACCGTGCCCTTCTCCAAAGGATCAGAAGCGAGTGGGCATGGGGAGTCATGACTAATCCCCTCTGCAGCCCAGGCAAATTGCTGCTCAGTACCAGTGCTGGTCTGGAGCTGACACCAGCCCCAGCATCGTTTCATCAACAAGAGAAAAAAGGCTCCTTGGGGAGCAAAGCCCCTCTCCTGCACTCCAGTTCCGTGCCCCATGGAGAGCCAAATCAGCCCGATCCTAACAAATGCTTTCTTTTCTTCCCCTTCTCCCTTCTCTTTTGTGGTCCAATCTCTGCGAGTGGGAGATCCTCTACCCGCAACCACTTCCCTTCGGATGGGCTTGGGATGCAGCCCTGGAGATGCCACACCTTCCCACTTCCTGCAGCAGGCTCCTGAGCCCAACATCTGGAATATCACAGGCCTTGGCTGCTGCCGCCGCTCCCTAAAGCCCGCACAGATGGGAGCGGCTCAGCCTGCAACTGGGAGGTAAAGCTGAGGGCCTCGAGCTCGCTCCAGCCACCACGGCTCCCACCCCATGACTGAGCCCTGCTCCCAGGGGATATTGGTGGTTTCCTGATGTTTGCTCTTTGAAGAGCTGCACTTGACGCTTGCTGTGAGGCTGCGGAGCTCAGGGCTTCCTGCCTTCTGCTTTCCACATTATCTGCTGCCTGCAGAGCATCAACACACGGCAAGAGGGGCCCCTCGGAAGAGAGCATAAAACCCTGAGCTTGTTCTTGGGGGAGCTGAGGGAGAGGGGGAAGGAAGGAAGGAAGAAGGGAGGGAGGGCAGCAGAGAAGAAGGAAGGAGAAAAAGCCTGGTAGCACTGGCGCTGCTGAATGAACCTCTGCCTCCCGGATTTTCCAAGCTGTTCTATTTAACCCCCCCCCATGCATCTATATCTATAAGCAGTGCCTGCCAACAGCCTCAGAACAGCACATCCCAGCAGCTCTCGAAGGTGCCACCATTCATCTGCAGAGAGCCCAAGCTCCTGCTGCAGCTCAGAGATCGCTGATTTCAGCAGCGACAGAGCACAGGGGAGACCAAGTCCCTCACACGAACCTTTTGCAACAGCAAATGCAGCAGGAGCAGAGGGAAACCAGCAAACACTGGCAAGGGAGAGAAAAAGCCAGCCTGGATGTGAGAATGGGTGGGATGGAGATGTCCAAGACACCCAGAGCAGTCGGTTCTTGCAACAGCCCGGCAGGACACTGGTGGTGGAATGAAGACGAGAGGCAAAATCTCATGGACGAAGGCAGTGAGGAGGCTCCTGAAAGGAACTGCAATGGGTGCGAGGCCAGGGGACAACACAGAGCAGCACCATCGGCAGCTCCTGGAAAAGGGCAGCTGAAGAGATGCAAAAGCCACTGAGGAATGTCACCAGCGCCTGTCCCCATCACCTGCCTGGCTCAGGCCTTCCACTGACAGCCTGGAGCTGCTGCAGAACCGCTGCTCTACAGCATCGGATAAAATGCACCATGACAAGTGAGGTGTCGAGGGAGGGGCAGGATCAGGCCTGTGCCTCCAGGGAAAATGTCATGTCCTGAGGAGAAACTGCCCCATAAACACGAGTGCCCACGCATCCCGAGGGAATTAGCCGCGATGAGTGGCCTGGAGAGGAGGGCTCAGGGATGTCAGCCTGCTCAGGGGATTAGGTCACCAGCACCGTTATGAAGACAAGATGCTCCCTGTCAGGGCACTCCTTTCAGAGCAGGAACCCAGCTTCATTTTCAGGGAGAGCTCCCATGCGGTCCCCCAGCTTTTATTCTACATGGGACAAATGCAAAGCCAATCTGCTTAAGAAGGGAAAATACCCCCACAGCCAGCTGCAAGCAACAGCGCCTGGGCTGGGAGCCTCAAATCCACCAGAACACAAAATGCGGTTTTCAGTTGCTTTTAAAGCAAATGCTGTGCAGCACAAATTAATTCACGCCCGAGCACTGAGCATCTCAGCTTCTGAGCCTTTCTTTGGAAACAGTTATATTCAGCGATCTGAACCACTCCTCCTCCTCCATCTGCTCAGAAAGGATGAACAAACAAGCCATTGCTGCAAGAAGGAAGGAAGGAAGGAAGCCCGTTCAGCCATCTCCAAGGAAAACGGTGCCAGACCAGAGGAGCTCTTCCCCTCATCCCCCCCCCCCAAAAAACTAATAACGACATCAGAAAGAAACAGCTCCCACAGTAAAACACTCCCCCCTGGTCGGGCTCCCCCTCACTCCCCGCACGAGGAGCCGAGCGCTGGTCACACGCAGCAACAGGTTCTGCTGCTCCCAGCTCCCTCCCACGACACGCTGCGAAATGGGACGAGTCAAAGTGCTGCCTTGACTCATCAGCCACATGATCAAAGGCTGGAGCTAAAAAGGGGGATCTGGTTTACTCACTGTCTTGGGTACAATCTGTTTCTTGGGCTGCCCGATCTTGAACGGTATCCTGGAAAAGAGAGGAGAGGGAATGGATGAAGCAAGCGCTGCTGGTTGCAAACAGCCCAGCCTTGTGGGTCTCAGCCTCGCTGGTGGGGTTTGGGGTGAGCAGGGCTTGTGCTGGGGCAGCAACAACTCATTCCATGCAGTGTGATCCTGTTCCAAGAGCCAGTGTCCTCCCTAAGGTCAGCACCTCCATCTGAAGCCCCCTTCCCCACCCATAAGGCAAATACATCATAGAATCCCAGAGCAGTTTGGGACGAAGGAACCTTAAGGCTCATCCAGTTCCAACCCCTTGCTATAGGCAGGGACCAGGCTGCTCCAAGCCCTGTCCAACCTGGCCTTGAAAGGATGGAAATGCAATGGGTGGGAAGGCAGTGGGTGGGAATGCAACGGGTGGGAATGCAACGGATGCTCCAGCATTCCCACTGAAGAACATGTTTAAAAACAAACCCGAAAGGGAAATAAATAAATAAATAAGCCCTGTAAATATCTAGAAAGAGGATATTAAATAAAGTAACAGTAAACAAAGTGTCTGGAACTGTGTGTGAGCCGCTTCCAAGGATCCCTGCGCCGTGCCAGAGCAGCTGGAGGAGCAGCTCACCTGCAGCACAACAGCTCCTTCATTCTTAAACCCTTCAGCATGGTTCCCAGGAAACCTGGGTTACCTGAATGAGCTTCCAAGGTGTGAATGAGCTCGAAGGTGAAGAGTGCTCAGCATAAACCCCCTCCACACACAGAGGTGGCTGGGACAGGGGTTACAGCCATGCTGCCCTCTGGAAAATAACCGCATCCCTTTCAGCTCTCAGGATAAGATCCAGGAATTCAGCGGCTGCTTCCAATGTGTTTAATTAAGTTAAAGAGGTGCTGCTCACGGAAAGCATCTCCTCAAAACCTCCTCATGGTCTCTGCATCGCAGTGCTTTAACTAAAGAGAAAACGGGGCTTGTAATGAAGTGGAAGTATCTCTTCCCAGAGATGCCTCACCCAGAGCACGCCTATGGCTCAGTGGCATCAGCATCACATCCCAAATCCACACCAGCCCATTCTTCGGATGGTGCCGAGCCCCCGCCTGGACCAGTCCAAACTCTCACTCTCCTGCCCAAAGCCTGAGTTAATAACATGCATTTTAGGACTCTTGGCCACTGGACACAATCCCAGGCTGGTGTTCTCACTGGAGCAGCTCCAGTGCCTAAAGGGGCTACAGGAAACCTGGAGAGGGGCTTTGGACAAGGGCCTGTAGGGACAGGCCAAGGGGAATGGCTTGAACCTGCCCGAGTGGAAGGTGTCCCTGCCCATGGCAGGGGGTTGGAGCTGGAGGAGCTTTAAGGTCCCTTCCAACACAAACCAGGCAGGGATTCTATGGGAGAAAGCGAGCAGTGACACAACACCCCCACGGACAAAACAAGCCCCACATTACCCAATCTGGCCACCGCTTCCAACCCAAGGGTGGAATTAGGCACCAGTAATACCCTGGGCCTGTGACAGGTGCAGGGCTTGGGAGCAGCTGGGGCAGCAGGAGCCAACCTGAGTCACCAGCTCTAAATGCAAGGCTTTTTTCAGGAGAACTTCCTGTTTATGGTGCTCCTGGGAGCGATGTAATTTGGGGCTGTTTAACCCTTTCCAGCTCCGGTGGCAGCGTGAATCACACTTCTCTCCTGACCAAACCCTTGGCTGCTGTGTAATTACCCTGCCAATAGCCGGGGGGGGCGGCGCCTTACAGGAAGAAAGTGAAAAAATAAAGGTTTGTTTTCTCTGTGTTTTCCTGCATGGGTCAAATATAAACTCCAATGAGGCCCTTCCCTCCCTGGCACCGGCACAGCCCATCCCAGCAGGCAGGCGCCGTCACGCCGTGGTTTTGGAGGTGACGGCATCGATCTATCTCGGTGGCAGGATGAGAAGATGTGGTCTTTATCCAAGGCAGTACTGACCCAGGGTTCACTGTGAGGGTGCTGAGGCGCTGGCACAGGGTGCCCAGAGAAGCTGTGGCTGCCCCATCCCTGGCAATGTTCAAGGCCAGGTTGGACACAGGGGCTTGGAGCAAGCTGCTCCAGTGGAAGGTGTCCCTGCCGTTGGAACTGGATGAGCTTTAAGGTCCCTTCCAACCCAAACCACTCTATGATTCTATGAGAAGCCACAACAGCTGCTGAGCATCTCCTGCAAGCACAGGATCCAGGCTGGATCTAGGCTGGTTCCTAGTGGGAAAGCACAGTTAAAAGGGTGATTAAAGCATTGCCCATGCACAACCTTCCCCTTGCCCTTGTGTGGCCAGCATCCACTGGCTAGATGCCTTAAATCAAGGCAAGACCAGTACTAAACCAGGGATATGGGGAACAGGCAAGGCAAAGCCATGAAGTGGCATAGGGGGCAGGCAGTGGGGAGCACAGCCCATCCTATCCCACCCCCAATCTCCACTGCACCACAAAGGGGAAGGAATAAAACAATCCCAGCAACTATCTTCCAGAACAAAAGCAAGTCACCGGAGTGCTTCACAAGGCTGCAACTCCACTCTGAAGCAGTAAATATCTCTATTAGCATCGTGATGCCAGTTGGCTAATTACGGCTGTCTCGGTAAAACCTTTACAAAACAACCCCGTGCAAGTGATGCCTATTCAGCAATTATATATTTTGCTGTTCTAGTTCACAATTTGAGATAATCTTTCCTCATTTCTGAATTTTTCCCTTTTAATATGGTGCTGGGGGGGAATGAACGCATAAGCAGGAACAGAAGATAAGAGGTGTGGATCATCTCAGAGCTTTTAAGCCAAATGGATGCAGCCCATGCCTTACAACACCATAGCAAACTGTTGCCACCAAGAATTCTTGCCTCTCCATGAGGCCCAGCTTGCAAAACAGAGGGGACACAGCAACAACTGCGTGCTTAAACATTAAGAGCTGCTGGGTGGTTTACCCTGCTTAGATGTGATGGGGATAAAGCAAACGCGTTGGGGAGCGATGGGCCGGTGTCCTTCACCGCCATGGGTTACCGGCGCCATGCGGTTACCACCGCTCCCGCGGCACCGAAGCAATCCAGAATTGGTGCGTTCCTTTCTTGCTCTCTCGTTTCTGCTGAGCGAGAGAAAGCTGGGGCTGTGTTTGGGGTGTGAAATCCCTTGAAATCCTGTTCCTGAAGAGCGCGAGCTGAGTCACAGCCGGAGCCTTCCCACCTCGTCCTCCCCGCCACACCGCAGGGCTGCAGGAGCATCCCGGCCCCAAGCCCCATCCCAGCGAGGTCACCGGGAGTTTGGGAAGGGAGTGGGGTCCAGCTGGGTGGGAGGAGGGGGAAATACCGCAGGGAAGAGCGGGGGGAAGAGCTTAAAGTAGGGAAAAAAGTGTGGGTGGAGAGAATCCTGCAAGCTCCTACTCAGGGATGCTCAGGAACCCCAGGGAGGGGAAGGTGGGAGAAGCTGTGGCTAATTCTCTCTGAAGTTCCCCCAGCAATGTCATATATTTACTTGGCTTTTCCATGTGCAAACCCAGGGCCACACACACCAAAGCAGCTCATTCTCCTCTGGATGCACAGGAGAGCTGCAGGCAGGGGAGGGAATACAGCTCAATGAGGTCTGTAGGGAGCTGGAGTTTAAAACATGGAGCTCCCACTCCTACTCTCCACCAGTCCCCTGAAACGAAGGCACAGAGGAATTGCCAGCGTGAATCAGACCAAATCACTGCTCATTTAGGGAGGTGATGGTCCCTTTGGACCATGCAGGACTTCAAACCCTGGCATCAGCCCAGGCCAGTACTCGGAACATGCACTGGGGATAAACTCTTGGTCGATGCCATCCATTACCCTGAAGGCCCTTCCATCTGAGCATCACCTTGCACCCCCTAATCAAGTCCCAGAAGACCTCTCACATTCCCTGCGGATGCTGAGCTGCTTGCTGCAGATCCATGGGCTGGGGAGGGAGGGAAGGAAGGGTGGACAAGGAGCATGCAAGGGAAGGGGAAGGGAGAACTGAATGTGCTTGCTCACACTGTGGTTTGGAGGTTGGTTACTCAGACACGGAGGAAAACCGATGCCCAGACACCATCAGAATCCGCCACACACAGGGACCCACAAGTCTCAGTGTGGTACGAACTGGTGGTATCGGTACCACCACTGTCACACCAGCAACTCAATCCATGGTTAGCCAGAAGTACCCACTTCCCATGGAAAGTTTCGGGCTCTTCTCTTTGTTTTTTAAGCAAGCCCAGGCAGAGCAGCCACCGGAGCTCTGCACACTGCGTTTCCACCTGAACTCTCAACATTCCCTTTCTCACTGCCCTTAGCAAGCGAATGGGAGCGAGCGTCTCCATGGCTGGAGCATCTCCTCTCCATCATTCCTTGTGCAGCTGTGGCTGCCCCATCCCTGGCAGTGTTCAGGGCCAGGTTGGACACAGGGGCTTGGAGCAAGCTGCTCCAGTGGAAGGTGTCCCTGCCCGTGGCAGGGGTTGGAGCCGGAGGAGCTTTAAGGTCCCTTCCAGCCCAACCCATTCCAGATTCTGTGATTCTATGCAGCGCTGTACACATCCACAACACAAAACCAAACCTGGGCACCAGCCCCACGCGTCTCACGACTTTGGATGCCCTAAAGGCCATCAAAAGCTGCAAAGCCATGACCACACCGGCTGCCCCCGATCCAGCCATTGGAGCAGCAGGATCCCAGCCCTGCCCAGGTGAGGAAGGCAGGAAGGCAGCCCCGGGTTAGCCGTGAATCCCGAGCATTCCTCCCTGTACTACATGGTGTCCATGGCAACTGCAGGCACCATCCCACCCAGCTCCCCCCTCTCCCCGCCTCATAGCAACCGCTCCAAACACAGCGCGAAGGCAAAGGGGGGGGGGGAAAAAGAAGGGAAAAAATTATTCAAACGGATCACAAACAGCTTCTGTCGAGGGAAACGCTGTGCCAAAGCCTGCTTTGGGTTTTGTGTTTGGGGGAGGCGAGAGGGGAGGTCACAGGGTGCTGAGAGGAGCAAGAAGTCCCTCAGAAACAACCCCATCGCGTGCTCCCACCTGCATTTCAACCCCATCCCTGTGACTTCAGGCATGAAGCCACACGGGGATGTCAGGGTGAGCCCCTGCAGTGGGGGGGAAAGAGCAAAGGGATGTAAATATCCACGTTGTGGTGGTTTGGGTGAGCGCGGGGACAGCAGGCACCCGCTGGCAGCGCAGAGGTGCCCGCCTCTTCGGTGCAGGGGCCGCTCGTCTCTTTGCATCTTGCAGGGAGCCGAGTGTGGTGTCAGTGTTAAAGCGACTCAAGGAATCAAGTCAGAATCCACTCTCCCACCCATTCCAAGATGAGCACGAGAAAAAAAATATAATGATATTTTACTCACCCATCAAAAGAAAATTACTCACGCCAGGCGCGTAGGCGAGCACAATTCTGCAGGGCTGTTTTAGGCCCTGACTCTGCTACAAAAATACCCATTTTAAGTGAAGCCTGGTTGTGAAACACGGTTGGGGCTCAACCAGAACACTGGGGTTTAGCTGCTTGGGCAAAGAAGGTGGAAAACTAATCAGCAGAGCTAAGCTGACGTGCTGATCGCAGCCCCAGGACCCAGCTCCTGTCCCTCTGCTTTCATCCTGGGATGCGCAACCACTTCGCATGGGTGCTGCACGTGGCAGCAGCGTGCAGGGAGGTGTTTGGGAGCAGCATGCACCTTGCTCACTGCCCTGGTATCCACTTGCTTCATCCAACCTCATTTTATCCTGTGCTCATCTCCAGCTCCCGGTATCGTTGATACTTGGAGGAACTGGGGACGCTGCCATTGACCACGTCAGGATTTGCTGGGATTTGGGCTCCATAAAAAAAAAGACCAACACATCAATATTGATTCACTGGAAAGAAAACAGTGCCTTGGGCTGTGTTTTGCATCCCACCTGCCCGACGTGGCCACAGCACAGCTCCAAAACACGGAAACCACCATGAATAAGCAACAACCCCCCTCTCCCGCTGCCAGGCAGCTATGCCTGCCTCCTCCCTGCACTCTTCCCTTGCTAGGGAAGGTGTAAATCCATCCTTCCTGAGAGGGGCAGCTCCTCTTCTTCACCTCCACCCCCAAATCTCAAGTATCTCAAGCAAACACATTCCCATTGACTCTGCTTTGTGCCTGGTACCAACCTGGGGAGTTAAACAGTGCACAACCAGTTCAAACCCCAACTTTAAATCCTTGCCAGCTCCTTAGGCCACTTAGCAAGAGCATCCTGCCAAGAGGCATATGGTTTAACAGTCCACCGACAGCAACCCCCCATGCAGAGCAAGGATGCGCCGCGGTGCAACAAACCCCCACGTGCTTCACACTGCCTCACCATCAACATTTGCCTAACATCCTTCCTCCTTCAGTAAACAGCAGCTGCTGCAGCGGTGCCGGGAGGCCACGCCAGGAAAACCCCTTCCCGCTTGTGAAATCACCTGTGGGAGCTGGGGAAGGGAGAACAGGAGCTATTTGGGAGGCTGGGTATGAGCTGCTGCAACATTTGGGTTCATGTGGTTCCATGAGGCTTAAAATACCCTTTAGGTGGTCACAAATGAGACACTTGTGGCAACAGAGGGTGCGGATCCAGTAAAGCCATCACTTTATTCCAATGTGTTGTTTAAAAAGGAGTGATGGCCAAGGTAATCACTGGAATGTTTTCCTCTCTCCTCCAAAACACATGGCCACAGGTGAGTGGGGAGGGCAAGGAGGACGAGGATGTGTTCAAGAGATCCCAATTCACAGCGCAGAAGCCGAAAGGAAGGCACCAAGTAGAAAACATCTCATTTGCCCATGCGAGGCTGTTTCCAAAACAAGCCTCCTTCTGTTCTAAATAAAGCTTAGCCTAGAAAGACAGCACTGCCTAGTTGCCTAGGTGCAGGAGTCGGGAATTTGGGGGTTTAATCCAGTCTCTGTCACCAGCTCTGCTCTCTGGAGCAGTTTTCCTGTGTTGGTACAACGGGTGCTAATGTGTCCTGACACAGAGAGCCCCAACCCACCAAGGGCAAGGGAAAGCAAAGGATTATCCATGCACAGCTCCACAAGGCACTCACCATCCTGCCCATGGAACAGCCTCTTTGCCCTTTGGGGACCCCTCACACAAGCCTTTGCAGACCACTCAGGTAACGAGCACTCCAGAAGCCAAACTGGAGGCAATGGCAGCATAAGCTGCAGGCCAAGGGTGAAAAGGAACCTCCAGCCTCTTGATGGACTGCAGGAGCCAAAAGGGGGTTTAGTGGGTGCTGAGCCGGGTCTGACGGTGCCCATGGGTGCAGAGGGACACGCGAGACATGCACGTGTGCCCTGAACACACCCGGCCTGCTGCACAAAGCTGGCCCAACACTCGCTCCTTCCGCAGGGGCAGCGGGGATGGCCACATCCTGCTCTGACGTTTGCGGAGCAGGGCATGCCCTGGCACAACGGGTGCCCCCAGCCCGGCACACACGCAGGCACCCGGCGCACGTCACGCTGGGCCTGCTCCCGCTGAACTCTGGCTTCTCCCAGTGAATGGGGCGATTGATCCAGGGTGGAAGCAGCAGCCAAGAGCGCTGGTGGGAGCGGGCTGGGCAGCCAGGCCGCACTGAGGGGGATTGTGTCCGTGCCACGCCGCGGGGTCCCAGCCCTGCACCGCCGCGCGTCAACGCGGCCACAGCACGGCGAGGGGCTGACGCCGCCGGAGAAGAAAGGGACTCAGATCCGAGCGGAGCTCCCCTCCTCCAGCACTGACCTTTCCTTCCTCCCCAGCAGCTGAAGGCAAAAGCACCCAATTGCTCAGCGAAAGCCACAAGCAATGGTGCCCAGGCCTGGTGCGGCTGAGGGACACTGGGAAGCGCTGATGCTCTGGGTAATACCTGATGAATGGGGAGTAATTCTCAGCTGAGTTATCCCACATCCCTCATGTGAAAGGAATATGCTTCCCTCATGTATGGGCCCTGCAGCTGCTCCTGCGCCAGAAGAGTGGAGCCGGTCTCATCCACCCCGGAGCTCACCGGAGAGCCAGGGCAAAAGGCAGCTCCAAGCCCCACACTGACCAACGCTGCCTCCAACCACGGCTGCTCTGGGGTGGGTAAAGCAGAACCACAGGAACCTGGTGGAGAACGGTGGATTTTTAACCAAAAGGCCCCACTTTATCAGTCCCTGTGTGCGGGTCATAGAAACAGAGAACCAACCACGCTGGAAAACACCTTTCAGCTCATCCAGTCCTTACCCCAGTGCTGTCAAGACCACCACTTCCCCATGGTACTGAGGCCTCATCTCCACGGTGTGTGAACACTCACAGGGCCGGTGACTGCAGCCCTGCCCTGGGCAGCCTGTTCCAATGCCTGAGCACCCTCTGGGGCAGGCATTGCTCCTCAGCTCCATCTCAACCTGCCCTGGGGCAGCTTGAGGCCAGTTTCCCCTTGTTGAAACACGTTCCCAACCACAACTCCCCCCGCTCCCAAACCTCACAACGTCTTTAACTCCCACCATGGTGGGTTCAAGCGGAGACCTTCGGGGAAGGAGAAGCCCCTTTTCTCCTTAACCCACCACATCCCTCCCATCCCATCCCATCCCTGGCTCTATGCAGTTATCCAGGGATAAGGAATCAGGCTCTTGGGATTCATTAAAAAAGCAGCGAGGAAGAGGCACAACAGCAGCAGCCAAAGGCCCGAGCCTGCTTCAAACACACGTAGGAACCACTGGATTGACAACAAGCAAGCTTTACTTCCATGGACCCAGGGCAGGTTTACATCGTTTCGGAGCCACGGGGACCTCTGGGGCTCACCCAGTCCAAGCCCTGCCAGGGCAGGGCCACCAGCGCAGGGCACACAGCAACGTGTCCATGGTGGGTTTGGGATGGCTCCAGAGGGAGACTCCTCACCCCCCATGGCAGCCGTGCCGGGGCTCTGACCCCCTCACGTCGAGGGCCACTTGTTCTGGTCCAGTCTGCGGCCACTGCTCCTTGTCCCGTCACTGGGCACCACTGGGAAGGGTTTGCCCCATCCTCCTGGCACCTCCTTTGGGATCCCCTCCCCGGCCGCCCTGTGCAGGCCCAGCTCCCGCGGGCTCGCATCAAAGCGAAGCTCCAGACCCCGGAGCACCCCCTGAGGGCTCGGCCCGAGTCCCCCTCACCGGGGACTGCGGCGAGGGCCCTGCGGTCAGCACCCGCAGCGCACCCGCACACGGTACCGGCGGGCACGCAGCGGGGCCCGGCCGGGCCGCGCTACCGCAGGGCCCGCTGGCGCCAGGCCCCGGCCCGGCGGGCCCGGCACAGCAGCAGCAGCGGCCACGGCGAGACCCGGGCCCGGGCGGTGCCGGGAGCGGGGGCCCGGTGCGGAGCGGGGGAAGCGGCGCACGGCGCGGCCGCGCCGGGCACAGGGACCCGCACTCACCAGCTCATGGCTCCCCTCGCCGCTCGACCGGAAGTGCCGCTCGCCTCCGCTCCGCCCCTTCCGGCAGCGCCGCCACTGGGCAGGAGGAACGCGGGAGGGTGATGTCGGGACGGGGCGTGACGTCACGGGGCAGAGGGGAGCGGGGAACCGGGGAGAAAACGATGGAAAACGGGGGAAAACGGTGGAAAGCTCCCGGGAACGGGGGCGGCATCAAAGCACCGGAGCGGGGAGCGCTGCGGAGCGGGGAAGGGCCGGAGCGCGGGGTGGGCGGGAGCATCCTGGGGTGGGAAGAGGGGACCACGAGCATCCTGATGTAGGCAGGAGCATGGGAAGGGGATGCTCAGGAGCACCCTGGGGTGGGCAAGGGCAAGGGTTGCCCGGGAGCATCCTAATGTAGGCAGGGGCGCAGGGAAGGGGATGCTCAGGAGCATCCCAAGGGGGGTGAGGGATGGGGAGGGACAGGGATGCCCCAACCGGGCAGACCCAAGGCAATGGAGCAGGGATGCGCAGGCGCTCGGAGGGCAGGAGCCCCCAGGTTTGGGGAGACCCCCCCAAGGCTGAGCTGGCAGCAGAGCTGGGGTGGTGACCAAACCCCCCCCATGTCCTCAGCACCGGCCCCATCAGTCACCACCCTGGGGTGAAGGGAAGCACCCCCTGAGCTGTGGGTGCCCTCGGACCCCCCATTGCCACCCACAGCGTGGTGGCAGCACGTGCTGCTGCACGGGACCCGGGGAGGAGGCCCGGGATGGGTGCCAGGGGTGGTTTATCCATGAGCAGGTGGAGGTAAACAGCAGTGATTACAGCCAGGGAGGATGAT
This sequence comes from Psittacus erithacus, assembly GCA_009867235.2. Lineage (NCBI taxonomy): Eukaryota > Metazoa > Chordata > Aves > Psittaciformes > Psittacidae > Psittacus > Psittacus erithacus. Next base: position 6,383 of record WYDI02037253.1, on the reverse strand, counting down.
GCTAAACTGGGAAGGTGCCACCGACACCGGTGAGGACAGGGATTAGCTGGAAAGAAGCAGGAGAGGGCGGACAAGGCTGGGTGGGCACCTAGGGAATGGTGTCCATGCACCCCCCAGCGCCTGTTTTGGCCCAGGAGAAGGAGCTGGGGTGGTGGAGAGAGGAGGTTGAAGGTGGCACAAAGGAATCAGTCTTGGGGTGCTGATGGATGGGGATCAGCGCAAACCCCGAGGGGAGGCAGCCAGGAGGACCCCACCGCATCCCAGCCGAGGTGTGGGGAGGAAGAGGAGGGATGGAGCGAGGCTGGTGCCAGGGTGGGTTTGCTGGTAGGAAACAGTGCTGGTCCTGGCTGCCGTTCGCGCTGTGATGGCCCATGTTGGAGCAAGGGATGCAGTGAGGAAGAGCCGGGACAGGCGGGTCCTGGGTGTTCCGATGGCCATGGGGCTCTGAGCACATTCCGTGGAGGCTCTACCCCATGTGTCACCGCATGCCAGGGGCGATCATCTGGGATTCTCCTCCAAAACTCAGCCATGGGCAGAGGTCAGAGCTGCCGCCTTGGCCGGGAATGGGGGAATGGATCCATATGGCAGCGGCATGGGGCAGGAAATCCAGAAACCAGCCTGACCTTCCGCAGAAGCCATCTCGTGCCAGGGCAGCGGGAGGAGCTGAGCCGGAGGCTGAGTTAAGACCCGGGAGAGATCCCACCAACATCTGTGGCATCAGCATCTCGCAGCTGCAAACCAGGAGCTCCTGGCTTCAGGTCCTCGTTGCTCCCAGCGCTGGGGACGGGCTCTCGGTGCTCCTCCTTGCAGCAGATCCCATCCCATGGAGTGCTCCTGGGTGTCCACATCAGCTTGCAAGAGCCCCGGAGCCCCTCCGCGGGGAGGAGCGAGGTGCTGGTGGTGTCCTCGGGAGCACGGTGCTGCCGTCGAGGGCGCAGAGGCAGCGAGGTGCGGAGCTGTGCGTCTGCAAACCCTTCCCTCCTCCCCGGAGCACAGAGAGCCCACAACGGGGATGCAGAGTGCCGTGTTTCCGTAGCAACCAACGGTTTTCGTGCGAGGTGCCGCACGCTCACCACGCGTTTTCGCCACCCAAGGGTGCTCCTCACCTTCCTGCTCCGTGCAAGGGACACCTGAGTGGCAGAGCGGGTCCTCAGTGTGGCACCGGGGCCGTGACACCCTGTTCACACCCGGTGGGCTCCTTCCCTCCTCCTTATCACAGTGAAGGAGCCCAAAGTGTTGGAGCAGCATCGCTGTGGTGGTGATGTGATCTCTGCCATGCCACCGCCTGCCCGTGCCCAGCATCTCCAATGTCTTCCAGCACAAGCCACCAGTGGAGATGGGCACAACCACCACCACCACAGCACCCACAGGTGATGCTGGAGGCCGTGGTGGCTCTCCCCACACCACCATCTGCATGCACGGTGGCTCCATGCATCCACTTGGCTTCTCCGAGCCATGCAAGGGAACACAGCAGGGACTGGTGCCTCCAAAACCAACACAACCCCTGGGTGCTGTGGGATGCTCCAAGGGAAGGGCAGCCCTGGCTCACGCTGAGCCCGCGCCTGGTCCAGGGGCTGATCCAACCTCGTCTCAATGGTCAACAAAAGACTCAATCACCCGGGAATCCACTCCAGGATACAGGAGCCCACCCAGGGCAGCACCCGTGAGCTTCAGAGCCCCAGCACCACAAGATGCCATTGCTGGATGAGCCAGGCATGCTCCGAGTCACCCTGGGCACCGTCTGCTCCCAGGTTCTCCATGACATTAAAGCTCCTCCAAGCTCAGTGGAACCCCAGGAGCAGCCGCTCTGCTGGGGCCTGCCTGCGGGTGCGAATCAAAAGGCAGGAGATTTGACGGCGGTGCCAGTGCCTCCACAGCCCGGGAATGCCGGGAAAGCCCGTGGTGCCGATGCTGGATGCCGGCGCTGCCAGCAGTCCCTAGGGAATGGGGATGCTTGTGGAATGCTCCAACACAACAGAGCCTGTGTGGCCCAAAGGACCCTCCGCATCCTCCAGCACATTCCCAACTCCAGGAGAACCAGGGCTTCCTGGGGAAGGCTTCAACCACCCATGCGCCCGCTCCATGTATCCATCGCCTCATCCTCGCTCCTTCTCCCACCCATCCCTCGTGCCTGTACGAGCACTGGCGCTGGATCCGGTGGTTATTTATAACCGGAGTGGCCTGGCCCGGCACCATTCCCGTGGCGGCTCTGCAGCGGGGCGCTGGGGTGGCAGTACCGGCTGCGGCAGCGCGATCCTCTTTCGCCCACCGTTATCCGACGGATGCGACGCGCCGGCAAAACGGTGCCGGGATCAAGGCGATGGCGGCGGCGGTGGCGGCGCGACAAGGGGCAGGAATAAGACGCAAGGTCAAGGGCAACTCAAGGACACGGAGGATTTGGGGGTCCCTTGGGACAAGGGGGGGATGTGAGGATGGAGCCGGTCGCCTTCGGGGTCACCCAGTGTCCTGGAATGCCGGAGTCGCGGCGGCGTCCTGCGAATAGAACTGAAGGAGAAGGGGGGGCTGAGAGAAGGTTGGGTTGGTGCAAAATCAATCATATCAAAAAGAGCCCAGAAAATACAACGCTGGAGGGGGGGGGTGTACAAACAGGCTCCAAAGTCACCCTTAAAGCAGCACAGCACCCCCAGTCCTGCCCGTCCCAAGTCACTTTAACACCCCCTGACAGAGGAGAAACTTCTTCCTGCTCTTTCCAAACCAATCTAGATCCTTTCTGAGCAAAGGAAAATAAAGATCTTTACTCCGGCTTTTGATTGTCAGCAAACACAATATATTTACTGCATTAGCATTTGCTCACAGTGCAAATGGTACAACAATACATCAGTTCCAGGGTCGAATTCGGATTTTGTTTCCCTTAAAAATGCTGTGTGCATCGACGAGCATCTTCGCGTGACGACATGACAAAGGAGCAAATGAAATGTGTGTGAAAATTATCACCTTTTCACGATATCAAGCATCATTTTTTTGCCTTTGAACCTTAGTATAAGGTACTATAAATCCAAGAAATAAAAACATCCACAAAATATATTACATCTGGTGTGATTTTTTTTTTTTGTCTTTTTTTCCTCCTTTTTTTTTTTGTGGTTTTTTTTTTTGTTTTTTTTTTTTTCTCTGAGTACTCAACTTTATACAAAAGTCTCTCAAAAAATATCATTCCCTTTAGGTTTGTGTGGCGAAACCTGATTGTGGTCGGTGTGGTTTTTAATGTAGTTCCTCTCCGTTCACGGCTGCGTTCTCTCCCTTCGCTCGATTTCCTATACCTCTAGAATGTGGCGTGTGTGTGTGTGTGTGTGTGGTTTATTTTTCACATGCAGACATCAAACCTGGATAGCACGACCTTTTGGCAACAAAGAGTAGTATTTTTTATAGCTTTTTCAAAGTCATTATTCTTAATCCTTAATTAATTCTTATTTTTGCTTCTTTTAGCTTAAATGTCTGAGCACAGATTGATTAAAACAAAAGAAGAAAAAAATCAGAGCAGTCATGCAATGACATGCACATACCAGAAGGAGAAAGGAAAAGAAAAATGGGAAATAAGAGGACTAATTGATTATTTTTCCTCCTCCGGACTCGGTTGGCTTTAAAGTGACCAAATAAAAGCAACGTTTCCAGAGCTCACATTATCAAAAGTAGGCAGTAAAATCCTGGGGTGGGTTTTGGGGTTATTTTGAGGCATTTCTGGACAGAATTTCCCTTCTGATGAAAAAGAAATAATAATAATAATAATACTACAAAATGAAAAGGGGGAGGGGAAATAATAAACCAACAAACCCAAAAGCTGCTGCCGGGACGTTGCTCCCCGCCGGGGGACCCGCAGCCCCCCCCCGCCCCGCCAGCCCCGCTTACCTCCAATGGGAGCCGGTGCTTGGGAACAGGGAGAAGGGGACCGGGGAGAGGGCCGGGGGGCAGAGGGGAGCCGGGTGGGCTCCGTCCATCCATCCCCGCCCGGCCGCGGGAGGCGCGGCTCGGGTCCAAGGAGGGCCCGATCCTGCCCAGCCCGGCCCCTGGAATGCGGCAACCGGGGATCCAGGTCAGCCGGGATCCCTCGGGATATGCAAGCCAGGCAGCTCGGATCAGGGCCGAGCGAGGGGTGGGTGGGCTGGACCCGGGACATGCGGGATCCGGGAGGTGTGGGATCCAGATGGACTGGACCCAGGAGTGCGGGATCCAGATGGACTGGACCCAGGAAGTGCGGGATCCAGGCAGGCTGGACCCAGGAAGTGCGGGATCCAGGCAGGCTGGGCCCGGGAGATGCGGGATTCGGGAGGTGCAGGATCCAGGCAGGCTGGACCCAGGAGGTGTGGGACCCGGGAGGTGAGGGACCCAGACGGACTGGACCCAGGAGGTGCGGGATCCGGGAGAGCTGGGTCTGGGCAATCCGGGCGTGGGTAATCCGGGTGCAGGCAGTGCGGGATCTGAGCACCAGGGTGCGGGCAGCAGGGATCCGGGTGCGGACAATCCGGGATCTAGGCAGTGCGGGCTCCTGTCGATCCAAGTGCAGGCAGGATCCGGGTGCGGGCAAGCCTGGACCCGGTCAATCCGGGTGCGGGTGGCGTGGACCCGCACAGCACAACCCCCCGGCACCCTAAACCTGGGCGACGAGGCCGCTGCGGAGAGAAGAGGGGGTGCCACCAAACTGCTCCCCACGGTCCCTTCAAGCGCACGTGGTGACAGCAGGAGCGAGGGCGACGGGGGGCGAGGAGGTGGCGGCAGCGGTGGCGGGGGGCACGGCGGGGGGCTGCCCACCCGAGCCCTTGTCGGTCTTCTTCTCCTTCTGCTTGAGGTGGATCTTCGCGTGCCGCTTGCGCTCGTCGGAGCGGGCGAACTTGCGCCCGCAGAACTCGCAGGCGAAGGGCTTCTCGCCGGTGTGGGTGCGGATGTGGGTGGTGAGGTGGTCGCTGCGGCTGAAGCTCCGCATGCAGATGCGGCACTGGAAGGGTTTGTGGCCCGTGTGGATGCGGAGGTGCCGGGTGAGCTCGTCGGAGCGGGAGAAGCGGCGGTCGCAACCCTCGGCGGGGCAGGCGTGGGGCCGCTCGTGGAGCGGTGTCTTGCTGGGCCGGTTGGGATACTTGCGGGGTCGGATGGGCTTGAGGGTGAGGGGTGGCTGCGGTAGCCCCCCGAAACCCGGGTGGATCTGCTTGTCCTTGAAGGCCTTGATGGTCTCCAACGGGGTGATGGGGGGCGGGTTGACGCGGATGGGGTCCAAGCTCTGGAAGGGTTTGTGCTCCGTGATGGTGCCCATGTCGTTGGGGTGGTGGTAGAGGTTATAGTCTGGGATCATGGGGAAGAGGTTGCTGTCCAAGGCGGGTTTGGCCGCCTGGTAATCCTGGGGGGAGTAGGTGAGGCCGGGGTTGCTTTGAGGGTCGTGGAAGGAAACGGGCTCCGGGTAGAGGTCACTGCAGGAGGAGTAGGGCGGCAGCGCAGGGTACATCTGGTCCACCTCGCCCTGCGGAGGCCCCATGCTGCCAGCCGAGCTCTGCGTGCTGGTGAGCGCGCCCGAGGACGGCGGCACCCCCAGGATGCCGGCGCTCATCAGGCTGATGATGTTGTCCTGGCACCAGTTGGAGGGCGAGTCGAAAGCGAATTTCCCCAGGTAGGTGACAGTCTTGTTGCCCGGGGCCGGTTGAAAAGTGCCCGAATAAGAGGACAATTCCTGGCCGGCTTTTTCGTTCGCTAAACCAATGTCCATAACATTATCTGCAAAGTGCGAGAGAAACGGGGCAGGGTGAGCCGGGAGGGCCGAGTCGCCCCGGCGGAATGCACCGGGGATGCACCGGGCCCGCTCCTTCCTTCCCTTCGCCGCTCCCCGCATCCCCCGGCGCCGGCTGCCGGGGCCGGGCTGCCGAGGGAGGGGGGGGGTCCCCACCGGTGGGACCCGGGGGGGGACGGAGGTACCTGCGGCTACAGGTAGGCTTCCTCCCCGTCCAGCCCCGGCGGCGCTGGGCACTCCGCGGAGCCGATTGCGGCCGCCGACGCCGTTACCGACTCACAGCCTTCCCTGTGCCCATCCCCGGAGAAACACGAGCTGGGAGGGGGGGGATGTTTGTCCCCGTGGGGCTCCGCGTGGGAGCAGGGACCCCCCCGCCCCAACCCCGCTCCCCGGGAAAGCCGATGCCGCGTCCCGCGAAGCCCACGCTGCTGCGGGATCGGGGGGGGAAACGGGCACGGCCACGCGTGTCCGCGGTGCCTCCGCATCCCGGAGGATCCCGGTGCGGGCGGTTGAGCCCCTCCGAGCTGCGGGGCTCCGGCTTTTCCCCTTCCGCCCCTCGCTCCCCTTGTCGTCCTCCTCCTCCCCACGGAGCCCGGCCCCGTACCTGCGGCGGCGGCTCGGCAGCAGCTCGGCGGAGCCCTGCAGCGATCGCGCC
>WYDI02037250.1:0-56262 GCA_009867235.2 Psittacus erithacus | reverse complement strand
TGTTCAAGGCCAGGTTGGACGGGGCTTGGAGCAACCTGCTCTAGTGGAAGGTGTCCCTGCCCGTGGCAGGGGGTTGGGATGGGTGAGCTTTAAGGTCCCTTCCAACACAAACCAGTCTGGGATTCTATGAAATAATTTCTCTCATCTTTGGTCCCAGAAAAGATTCTTCATCCCTATCAATAAGCCAACCATACCAACACAACAGGGATGTATGGAAACCCACAGAGGCATTTCAGAGCTTATACTTCTCATGTTTAAAGTTACAAAAGAGGTATGTAGACAGCAGGCTTTGGTAGAGCCATCCTGGGACAGAAGCAAAACAAACTGGTCTCTCCTGTTAGCATTCACATGATTTCTTTGGAAGAAGCCGCTCTACATCATTATTAGAAGTTTCTAACAGAAACCTACAGGAAGGTCTACCAAGTGTGATGAGCCAAGGCCCATCAGGGCTCGCTTCATCCTACTTCCCTACTCACACAGCTCAAGCGCAAAGCCCAGGCTCAGGGTTATCCAAGGTCCTGGCAGGACACAGGCCAGGATCAAGCTGGAAGGAGGAGACAGATATTGATGGCCTCTGGAAAAGGAGTTGACTGCCAAGCAGATCGCCTGCACCTAAACAACTTGAGCTACTGACTTCAAGGACTGGCACACCAGCCTTTCTGTCCTATCCTACCACCTAAGGCATTTGCTGCTTGGGCTCAGCAAGAAGCTGGTACCCTGGCTACCAGTGTGAAGTGGCTACTTCCATTCACAAGCAGTGGTAAAGTAAAACCTGACAAAATGAGATTCTAGAAAGCTCGGTATGTCACGATTGTGCTTGGCTGCTGAACAGCACTGCAAGGTCAAGTGGAGATTGCAGCTTGCCTTTCACCAGTCCTCTGAAATATTGTGCTTTACAGAGCCTGCTTTCTGTAGAAGCTCAGAAGTGGCCAAACAAGTGAAACAGTTAATAGCAGAAATTAATCTTACAGCCTGCTGAGTTCACACTGAACTGTAGCTGAGTATGAGAGTGAGCGAGCAGATGGGATGGGCAAGATGGATGGTTTGAGTAATTGGAAAAACACAGAGAGGAAGCTGAAGGAAGACAGAGCAGAAATCTCTGCCCAGTGAGGGACAAACTCTCAAAGCAGCTGGGATTTCATCCAGGGACTCAATAAGGGCCAGGAAAGGAGCATCTAAGGAAGCTGAACCGAGTGAAACTAAAAGATGGGAAATAATCCAGGGCTGCCCTGGTTGGTTCATTATAAAAAAAGGGAAAAAGCTTTGAGAAATCATTTGAGACAAAAGAACAGAAGGAAAAGAAAGTGGGGAAAAAAGACAAAAAGACAAAGAAATGCAGGAAAGGGGAAGCAGACAGCGGGAGACAAATGCCAAAGTTCACTATTCCCAGCTGCTAAATTAGATCTGACTTTCCTGGCACTCAACCATATTCTGTCACCAGCTATATAATCCAAATGATTAATAAACACAGTAGATGTGTATTAACCGGTCCTGACTTTGTCCTTGTTTTCCACCAGAGACTCCTGCTCTAGCGAGCACTGCTTTCCCCAGGATCCTGCTCAAACCTGTTAACTGTCGTGCCTCGCACTCCAAGCTCAGTCATTCGCCTCCCCCTTTCTCACTGTGGACATAACACTGCCCCACTTGGGTTAAATTCTTAAATGGACCTTTCCTAGATTAACAGCATGCATTTTGTCCCAAGGGAGAGAAACTGTGCTAAGACACTGCCAGCTGTAATACAGCTTTCCGTTTTGATGGGAGACTTTGTCCTCTGGTTGCAGCTGTACGTTGCCTCCCGAGCCCTTTCCTGACACAAATGAGCAGAGGAAATGGTCTAGCTTAAAGAAGAAAATGTGAAAACTGTTGTTTTCATACCTCAGCACGTCTGTTCAGCCCTAAACAATTGCACGTAGCAGTTGTCCTAACTTCTTCCTTCAAGCAGGAGAGAGTGCGTGATGGGAAGCCATCCCATATGAGTACGGATGGGACATGTTACACCATAGCCAGGTATAACAAGCATCTCTAATCAGCAGCTCCAAGCAGTTTGTATTTATCATCAACACTCAAGGTGTCTCAAGAATCACCGCCTATGCGCAGTTCTCAGCGAGGGTCTAACTGAAAACATGATTTAATATGATTATAGGGACCAGCTATGGGTCATTTACCTTGACTTGAGGACCACAGTGCAGGACTGCTGCTATTGCACACTGCAATTTTGCTGAATTACTTTCAAATCTCGTTGGTTATTTGGAGTTGCTGAACATTTCATTTTATCCCAAGTCAGCTGAGTTTTGCTAAAAGCAGGAACTGTCACTGTTAGTCTAAATTATAATGAGTTCAGAGAGTCTGTCACCAGAACAATAGATCCAAGCGTAGACACTGCAACTGGTTTTAATCTGCAGAGATTTGGTTTGGTTCCAACAACCTTCTGCAAACACCATCAGACACAATCAGCTGAAAACTGCTTCAAGCTACTCAGCAGACGTGTCATCCAGGTACCATGGAGTGTTACTTCCCATATGCTGCCAGAGCACAGAAATGGGGTTATGACAAGGGAAAAAAAGATTCAGTCTGAAATCTCAACGTAATTAATTCACTTGCCCTTAAGAATCATTACATTTCCTACCACAAAACCAGCAAACCCACCAGAACCAACAACAGTGCTGTTGCCAGTACAGCACATTAGACTTTGCAAAGAATTAATGCAAGCTCTGCCAGCTATCAAAAATCCCAGCTTTTGCACAATCAAGGGTCTAATTGGCAAACTGGCTGAAATGTGCATGCTGTGGACAGGCAGCTGATACAGCAACTTACGAAACACTTCTAACATCTGTGATGGATGTACATTTTCTTTCCTAAACAGTCACTGAGAACTTTGCCCTAAACTGCTCCATTGCTTTGGCTTACCACTGCCACTGGCATTACTGTTGCCTTTACGAAGCATTTTCCTCCCTTGTGATGTTGTGGACCATTTCCATCCAAGCTCAGGGCCATATTCTGCCATCACTTTCACGCTGCATATCTCAGGATTTAAAATTAGGCAAGTAACGAGTCTCTGCCATGTAATTTACATCTAATCAGTATTCTGCTCTTCTGCTGCTCATCTCAAAGGGTGTCTACGAGAAGGGTGGGCAGCGTGCAAAGAGAACTGAGATTCATTTGGAGAGAAAACTATCCCTTCTGAATGCACGGGTGCATGCTGGAGGAGCATGTGCACCAGCTCTGCCAGCCACACCATGCTGCAAACCTTCCCGAAGGGGTTCAACCAAGTCCACCCAGCAATGCACATGCTGGAGAGGTCAGGCTCAGTTGTAGAAATGGCACAAAGGAACTGCTCTCACCAACTACACCCAAACAAATCATCTCCACTCCTGTACAACCGTCGCAGCTATAGACACAGAAGGTGCGAGGGATTATTCCACCCAAATTACAAGGCAGTCATTGCTCCTTTCCCCTTCTCTGCAGGCTTACACAAGCCAAGTAGCAGTGGGAACCCTCCCTGCAGAGCTCCTTTTTCTATGCACACATGCATGCAAAGCCTCTGTTCATACCGGCAAAGCATCACCAACACAAGAGACAAACTGCCATCAACACCTTCCTCCTTGGTGCCTCCCATGCAGTTTGGCACCTTGGTGCCTTGTTGAAATAGTTATGAAGAGTTTGAGTATTACCATGAATTTCTTAACCACTGGCACCAGAAGGCAGAGTGGTACCACCCAATAGCACTGAAGGAACTGAGACTGCATCCATCTGAAATGGGAAAAGAGGGGCTGGAGAGGGCACAGGACCAAGAGGAGGAGAGGAGCTGCAATAGACGATGCTACAGGTAAAGAGCAGGGACAAGTGATCAGAGAGGAAACATTTCATTATCCATCCAAACATACAGCCTTGTCCTCCTGGCGGCGTCAGAAACTGACCAGACCACTATATCCCAAATGGACTTCATGCTTTGGACTCCAACTCTTGGCTCTGCTGTGAGCAGAAGACTGGTGCAGATGAGTGAGCTCCCAAAACAGGAGCTGCTCCTTGTCTGTTCTTTACATAACGGAGCCAGCTCACCTTCCTGCGGGTGTTATTTTCTGTCTGTAGTTTAGTGGAGTTCAGAGCATCCCGGACATCAACACCTTTGCTGCCAATCCCTGTTCATATCAGCACCCATCCTTTGCATTGCATGAAAAGCAAATGACAAACATACGGACAGCAAAGTATTTTTATTCCATCTTTATTGCCTGCTGACATGTTCAATATGCTCAAACTACATCTGAGGGACTGCATAGAGAGTGTTTCTTGTTTATATTTGATGTACGGCAGAACACTTTACATTGCACCAAATGTTGAGCAAACGGTAACATAACAGAGAAGCTGCAGTGGTAGCTGGAATTTCTGAGGTGGGCTACAGAGACTCTCTGGGGGCAAAAGTCTGCTCATCTTATTCAAATGAATTGCTTTTCTGGCCAAATCCTGCTCTTATATGCCAAGTGACAAATACAGACCTAGTAACATGACAAAACATGGAATAACTCCGAGAGCTTCAATTCCACAGCAAGCTAAAGAACAGACAGCAACTGAAAACTAGAGAAGTTACTACAACCACATAGAATGGCCAGAAGAAAGGCTCCTTGGAAGAGACATGGGAATACATGTCCAAACCTGCAAACCTTTCCACATAAGGGTATCAATAGGTAAATTTCAGGGAGAAGCTATGATAGGATAGAGGATTTCCCCTTTGGAGAATCCCTGTTCATAGGGAAAAAAGGACCAAGAACTTGGTCTAACAGGAATGAAGTACCTCCTGGGAAAAAGCAATAGTAGTTGCTCTACAGGTGATCACAGACTGTCACAGCACTTTTAACTTCATTTCAGAACATAATAAAGGAAACATACAGACCAAAGCAACCCCTCAATCCTGGCTCAAGAACAGGGTCACTGCATAATGCTTCCAAAAGGCCTTTCTTTCATTATGGCCTCTGCTGCTTCTTACCCAGGAAACAGTTTGGGATTTACTTCCAGTGGTTTGGCTCTGCAAGGCACTGGGTTGCCCTGTGAAGCGTCAAGCACCATATCTCACAAAGGACCTGGCCAGTCCCTGCACAGAGGGTTCACTGGCAAACCAGATGCCTCTAGGAATGGATTACACAGATCCTAAACCCATCACTTTTATCTGAATCTAAATATGGTGCTTGGGCAGATAGAGGCATCTCCTGTGGCTGCTCTGCACTAACTCCCCCACTTCTGTTGCAATTTTGACCCCTTCTGGAGTACAAAACGAGCACTTAAGCTGTCACTATTGATCATACTTGGTTATTGCAGTAGGTATTCAACTGCTCTCTCCAAATAAGCTCTTACTTATATAGTTCACACACAACATAAATACATTTTACATCCCAGGATGGATTTTCTTATCTGCCACACGGTTCAGCGCTACGAAGGCTAGCAGTGATGGACAAACAGGGAATGCAACTAAGCAACTGAGACAGCTGAAGTAATAATTAACTCAAAACAAACTAACCAGTTTACACCCGGTGATACGGGACCACAGAAGCTGGCTGTGTACAGTGAAGGTGGAGTGTGCGGACTCCTCTTACCAGCACAGGAAAGCCAGCACACAAGCATGCTCCATCCCAAATGTGGAGCCTGAGGCACTTAGATTACAACATCTCCTTTCTTATGCATGGGTGAAACCCCAACTCCTCTGCAGCAGACCTGCGATCTGCTTCATCAGCAGTAGGATTTCACCCTCTGACTTGATCACTTTGGATCTGTGCTGGCACAAGATCTCAGTGAGATTCCATATTATTCCACCAGAGCACCTCTGTATTGCTTTCATTACAGGACCCTGCACAATGCTCATACTTGAAGACAACACACTCTAAGGAACCCAGAGAGAGAGATGGATCCAGGAGGACTCCGTGTCTTTATCAGGCTCGTGTAAAGATGGAACTGCTCAAACAGGGGTCCCACACTTCTGCGGCCAATGCAGTGGTTTCAGCTGCTCTTGGGAAGGGGAGGGAAGATCTAACACATCAGGTACTGACAAGATTGCTTTAGGACAGGAGGAGATCTTCACCCTGTTTCCCTGAAATTCTTTACCATGGTCGAATATACATGTCTACTGAAACTGGGAGAGCAGAAAGTCAAAAGAAGAAATGGGGAAAAGGGAAGAAAGGCATCGCAAAATGATTGATGAGAGCTGTAGACAATGAGAGGCAGTAATGAACGTGAAGGCAAGATCAATGTCAAGAATGATATACTGACTGAGGTAGCCAGTGATGAAACTTCTGCAGATTTCAGTGGACTTCAGGTTTTACCTGGAGGCTCAAAAAGGGAGCATTTGCACCCAAGTACCTCCAGCCAAGACAGACCGAGCTTCCTCCTCATTTCATTAACTCCTTACTACAATTGGTTCTCCATTTCACCAAGTAATCCTGTCCATCAGGAAACTCATGGCTAAAGGTCTCAATTGGGATATCCTTGAAAAGATGTATACATTTAGAAAAAAAACATGACTTAACAGACACCCTACACAGAACCACAACTCAGCATCAATCACACAGCAATCAATATTTAAAGACTTAAATATTTCATGTTGTAGTTTAAGATCACTTCCAGTTAAATCTGTTACCTGGACAAGGACAAAGAATCGTTTCTTCCATCTCTTCCAAACATTTTTACCAATGGCCCATAAATATCTAGAAGAAAAGAACAGGTGAATTCAGTACACAAGTGACTATATGCTCTTCTCTTGTTTTTCAGTGTGTTTTCTAGAGCACCTAGAAGCTGAGTTAATACACAAGCAGGAGTAATTAAACTCTTAAGCTCAGCAACATTCAGGAAAGTGTTTATTTCTAGCCTGAACAAATAACTTATAAAGAAAGTGACATAAAAAGCTCCCACAGTCTTAATGTTACACAGTATTAATTCTCTCTTCCTTTGCCTTTCACAACATGCTTACAATTTAGAAGCACCTGAATGCCAATGAATAGCTATGACATGGTCAGGTGGGTTAAGAACACATTTGCAATGGAAGAATTAAGGCAGAGAAACCCCAAATGCTGCTTTAAGCCTTCATAAAACCATTTGGCTGAGAGGAGCTGTCAAACAGAAGGACACTTTACTGCATCAAAACTAGTATCCACTGGATTGACTAAACCAGGCTCCTTTGCTGAACAGCTTAAGGTGAATTCCTAGAAATCGCTTGGTTACAGATATTCAAGCAAACTGAATAATTTCTAAGGAGGGGTGAATTTACTGTTTTCTAGAAAGGAAGAATTAACTTTTAACATTAGTGGCTAAATTGCATTTAATCTCTGCGATGAAGCAGCCCCTGTGGCACTGTAATACAAACACTGGCAAAAATAGTGGCAGCATCAGATTAACAGTAAAACCAAGGACATTATTCATGGCTATGTTTTATATATGATTATAACTACTTCAGTTCTAGCTCAATGAAGAGAAAAACAATTCCTTTTTGGTTGCGCTTGTGGTTCCTTATGCCAGAAGAGATCCAGCATATTCCTGGTAAATGTTTAATCCACAAAACTCCAAGTCATGCTCATGTTTGCACTGAGTCCCTGGCTGGTTCAAGAACATGGTCACTTGTCCTATTAGTGCCATTAACATCAGCAGAAAGACAATCTCAATTCTGAGAGCATGCTTGTATTATAAACCACATCATTTTAAGCAGCATCTTGCAAATCAAATGTCAGTTGCAGAGAGCCTGAGGAAAGCCTGGACTGCTCAGCCCTGTTGCTATGAGCGGTGGTTAAGGAAACAAATACTATGGGTGAACTGTCCTTTCTTGCTTTTGGCATCTGTGGTCACGATGGAAAAATTGAAGTTCACATGGGGCTGCTGGCTCTGATCTCATTAGCAGGGAAGACAGGAGGAGGAATTAAAAAGAGATGAGTGATCCAAACCATCTAATAATGGATTGGATCTAACAAAACACTATGAAAATAGAAATGAAACTAAGTCACTTTTATAGCACTGCAAACATAACAGGTAAAGAGTTACTCAAAAGAGTGACTTTCCTGGAGAGTTTCTGCTTTTTATCACATCCTGTGCCTTGAAGAGCAAACAGAGGAAAGCCTTGCCAATGGCATTAGCCAGGCCTTGCCAGGGATGATTTAATTTATAACTGCATGGCACAAAGGTGGAAGCCAGAGGTGGGTGTCAGGGATTTCCCTTGGCCCTACATCCTCCAACACTCCCATCTGGAGAGCTGAGGTTTCCCTTTTAACCTTTCAGATCACGACTCCAGGCAACTGCTATTTAATTGTGCTATGTGTGTCTCTGTAAATAATGACAGTCACATTGGAGCGTATTTCAAGCAGAAGGTGTGCTGTGCTTTGGTTCTGAGAAGTCAATACAGGGAAACACAGAATAACTTAGGAAACTATACCATTTTCAACAAGAGAGGCAGGCAGCTCACCCTTAGAGGAAAAAAATATAACCTAGCAATTTACTGAAGAATACTGTTTGGCTGATATGCATTAAAAAGACTACGCTGAGAACATGGCAAGTGCATTCTAAATGACTGAACTAATGTTGTTTTTACATTTATCTTTCTTTTGACCTCCTGTGACCTTCAGAAAAAGAGTTTCTCTCCCAGAATCTTAAAAAAAAGAGGCATTTTCTACTGCACATCCATAACAAATTGAGTTCAGAGCAAGACAAGCGTTTACCCAGAGTGCTTCATGTTTTGAGGCTTATCCATTCGCACGGCAAGCTTGATCTTCAGGTCTTGATCCGGGCAGTTTTTGGAAACAGTCATTTTGTGCCATTCTGATTGCTTTGGGCTATTGGGAGTAGGGTGGAGAACAACCTGCAAGCATTAGAAACAAAGTTAAGGGGAACAATTATTCACAAAATGGGGTTTAGCGGAGAACAAAACCGCATCAGATGAGCTGCTTTTTCCCTAAAAATCAGCCCGGAAATTTCTATTCACATCAGTGAAGATGGCTTTTTATTGCTTTTTTGAGGTACAGCTTACTAGTTTGAGAGTAGATC
The DNA here is from genome assembly GCA_009867235.2 of Psittacus erithacus. Lineage (NCBI taxonomy): Eukaryota > Metazoa > Chordata > Aves > Psittaciformes > Psittacidae > Psittacus > Psittacus erithacus. The sequence continues at coordinate 47,253 of WYDI02037250.1, read as the reverse complement.
GTATATTCTTTGGTTCCTATATCTACTGTGCTATTGTTCATGTGGCTGTGCAGAACAGAACTGCATTATCAATTCCCATCATTTAAGGAAAGATGATAAATGAGCTTGTAACTGCCCAGGTAAATCAGCCCAGAAGAGATGGTGGACTTATGTGAACAGCAAACCAGCAACAAGTTTTTTTTGCAGAGGTTGCCTACTGCAATCTGCCATTTTCAGACCTATACAACTTGGTCAACCTCCAGCCTTCCAGACACTTCCCATGTGAGGGGTGCTGTTTCGTGGGCTCAGAAAGCTCAACATAAAATGGTTGATCCATTGCTATTAACAGGTTGTGGGGAAGCTGGCTTCATTTTTTGCTTACTGTTAAGACTGCATGCAGTAGGTTACAGTTTAAGTAGGCTGGTGTGTCTGTGGTCCCTTCCAACTCAAACCGTTCTATGATTGTATTCTCCCAAAATTACACATCTACCATCTTCTCCTGGGTTGCCATGTGTCCTTTGTCGTGGCTTAACCCTCTCTCTCCTATGCTTATTCCTCTTCTGATGCTTTCTCTCTCAGCGGTGACTCTGCCTGGCACAAATTCATTCAAGTCTCCACTGTCCAGTAGTGAGATAATCTCCTTTAAACCCATTCACCTTTCTGCAAGCAAATTATTTCACAAATGGCAGCATTCCCCCTTGTTATTTGATGTGCTGCCATCACTCATCCCTTGATCACACTTGGTCCACGCTCCTGTCAAACTCCAGCCCCGACCATAATCTTGTATTCCTCTGCTCTTCAACTTTACTGCCGAGTTAACAACCAAGGGCTGTTTTCCACCAAAATATCCTTGATGCTATTGTCCTCTGATGAATGATTTCAGAAATCTCTTACGAAGCCTGAGGTTAACATCAGTAGATTCTCAACTTCACTCTTATGCACCAGCATTATCTATAATTTCATTTATTGAATTAGACTAATGCTTTCTCTGGCAGGAATCTGAACCTATCATTAGTCACATAGATAACCTAGCAACACCACTCTCTACTACAGCGCTTTTGGATAAACCACATTTAAGTAAATCCTTAAGACAAAAAGAGAGTCCTCTCTGCAGGGTGGTGTTAGAGACACAGATAGCCCCAAACTCTGAGGAATATCCAAGGACCCTCATATAAGGCAGGTGATGCAAGCCCATAGACTTGCATTAAACTGCATTACTTGGCAAGGCAGCAGCCACTCAGGGTGTTTGGGATGCTCTCTACTTTGATTTCTAACTCCTTTTCATTAAAAGGTGCATAAACTTTCCTCAGTGTTGTTGCAATTCATGGCTCTTCCCCTCCTTGCTCTCAGTAGATGAAGTCTTGGCACAGCTGAAATTGCGGGAGCCCTGCCACTGGATTCAATAGGGCCAGGATGTATTCCCATGCCTTAAGCTGCCCATCCAGCAGTTCAGGGCTTGGGAGCATTTTCCAGCTCTCCCTGGCGAAATGAGGAGTGTCGGCCAGCTGCCAATTCAACACTTGCAATAGAAAGTGGGCATTGTACAGGCCTGGCAGAGCACAAAGCTACTTTTCAAAGGGCAGCGAGTGTGGGTGTTTTTGTGTATACAACCTGCTTCCCTCCTCCTTCTGTGCAGACAGGTCCGTGCCCACTCCAACAACTAAACCAGGGGCTTAACACACTCCCGGTTTCATTATTCATTACAGAAGAAATCCTGATGCAGCCTTAGCAGACACGTGTCATCTCTCAGCTTCTCCGGGCACACTGAGCATCCCTTTGAAGTCTGGCCATTTGAAAGCACTGGTGGCCACGGGCCAGGGGAAATCACTGCCCAGCTCCCCGTGCTTGCTGCTGCTGGCCCATGTCCTTCAGCCCGCAGAAGCTCAGGGCCAAGGGATGGCTTCCCGCTGGACAGGAATTAAAGTGCATCAGTGGGGCGGACTCATCAGCGTTTCAGGGCAACAGGAGCTGCTTTGGGCCCTGACATCTTTCTCAGAACAACATGCCTAGTTAATTGCTTCCCGAGACCAGCAAAGTCAGCACTGCTCATGCTTGCCAGTGGAAACAAGACTTACAAAGCAAGCGGGTCTACACCGACTGTAACCACTCAGGGGGAAAAGCCCTGAATGGCATTGTGGCTGGCTGGGTGAAAAGCTCTGCTCAGCATGCTGCAGTGAATAAAGGCAGCAGTACCGAGCCGTTTGAAGAAGGTGGGTTTGAAAATAATCCTGAAAATATTATGATGTTGTGCAGCAAAGCAACTGTAGGTCTCCAGCTGGGGTACTGCAGCCTAGTGTGGTCATCCCCTTTGTTAGAAGAGGAGGAGGACATGGAGAAAGGAAGGATCAAGGTGTGGACGAGGGAAATCCAAAGGGCTGTGACTCTCTTTGAATACAAGATTGATAGGACAAAAGAAGGGGCAGCTTTGCTTTTCTCTCTCTCAAGTGCAACAACAAAGGATGTTACATGAATGTGAAAACACAGTTAAAATGAACATAAATTACATGAGACAAAAAAAATCACATACAGCACTCTCCACCATAAAGATAGAAATTAAATCAACAGCAAACTAGGACATGAAGAAACATTTGGCACTTGTATGAACAGGATGAACACAAAACCACATTAATTAGGAAAAACTTTGTTGCATGGACAGACTCTCCTGTGCCAAGGCACAAACAGACATGGAGTTAGCAAGAAACATCCCAATGGGTTAGTCTGCAATTGGGAATGCTGTACTTGGGCTTGCCACAGGATCAGTGGGTGTCTTGACCATGACTTTCTTGTCCACAGCCATAGAGACAAGGCAGGGAGCAAGGTGTGCTACAGACAGAGGCCAGGGTGCTCCCGGAGATTGCTCAGGCCAAGCTGAACTGCGACCCTGGAGGTTCAGCCTTTCTTACCCTGAATTGATTTCCATGGGGCCTTCACCACGCTGATGCTGCTGAAGAGCTGAGGAAGGCATGGCAGGGAGTTTGCTGCCACTTATGCCTGGGGCCAACACAAACCATACAAATCTATGGCGATAAACTGAAGTGTCCCAAATCCACAGAAAAGTGCTGTCCACAGATATTCTGGAGCTGCGGGCTGCAGCAATGGAGGGTCACCAACAGGCACTGTTTTGGAGACCACAGTTGAGGGGCAGAGATGGGGTTGGAAGGCTGTCTCTGTGGCCAGTATCCTGGGAATCTGAGCTCCTTGCTATTAACACCATTGACGGCAGCAATGAGCCCCCACGTTTCACTCCCCAGTGCAGCCCCTCTGAAACCACCGGTTCAGTCACAGTCCCCAGGGGAAGCCAGGATTTGAAGCTCTTTGCAGTGTGTACTGCAGTTAGTGCTTTCAAATGCTCAAACTGTGCACCGGCTGCTCAGCAGATATGAGAGCAGCTTAACACTCTCCTGCCAAACTTCAATCCTTTCTTTTTTGCTTCAGCATAATCCCCTTTTCTGCCTCAGGAATGTCCATTTCCGTAAGCAACTTCTAAGGCTTTCCGGACTGCCAATATAGCACACAAGATCCTCTGCCTTTGCTCAGTGCAGGCACAGCCAGCTGAAATGCTGCCATTAAAAACTCACAACAAAGACAGCATGCGAGATGCACTCCTTTACAGCAGTGCAGAGCTTTCTTTTCCCCTGTCTTGAAGCTTGGCAAAGAAGCTGAGCATGTTGTGCTCCAAGGATATTTCCGTACAGGAGAGATTTCTCTAGAAAAGCAAGGCCAGAAGGAAGCATTATTAAGCTCAAAATCTTACCCTCCCAAGCTCTTTGTCCTCCAAAGCCAACACTCCTGTGCTCTCCGTGAACAGCTTCACCTTCACTGCAGGAAGCGCATGTGTTGTCGTGAAGTCTCCTTGGGTGCCCCAGCTGTGAAAATAAGAACACTGAGATACTCAGATCAGCAGCACTACAGCCTGGGCATGCAATGGTTAACTGAAAATGTCCTGCGTGGCACAAGGCGAAGTGGCTGGGCTGGCTAATTGACAAGGGTATTAATTATCTTCTTTGGGAAATGTGGGACAGATGTTTGGAAAACTCATGATGGTTCTCTGGGGGGAAAAATGAGAGTGTTTGGGAGCAGCGTGAAGCAAAATTTAAGAGAACTTTTTTATTTGGAAAGAACAATATGTCTCCCGCAGCGACAACCTATATAGCCACAACAGGAGTTGAGGATTGAGGACATCTGCACCCAGGATATCTGTAACTGCTCATGCTCCTGCTCTTCTCTTGGCTGACTGACCTCTTCTTTCCAGGCTGGTAGTGAGCTTTGCTTTCTCTGAAGAAACCCCAGTTTAACCTGGGTTCTCTTCCAGATCCCAGCCCAGCCCTCCAGCCCAGGTCAAGTTCAAGCCATTACACCTGGAGTAATCTGTTTGCTGGGACTGCAGAGGAGGACACCAGCTCCTTGGGGATGGGACAGCAGTGGCCAGAAAGTGGCCACCTCTCCAAATACATAATGAACCAAGACCTGAAACCACCATCTACTATTTGTATTCTAGTCCTGGCTGGTTCCATGGAAAGGAGCACTAAGGAGGATGAATGGCGACATCCACAGTGTCCTGACCTGCGCTGGCAGGTATCCTCATGGGGTTCTCTTAAAGATACCCAGACGTTACACAGCAGCCAGCATTGATTTACAGACAGTGGGGGAAAGAAACCCATGAAACACACTACACCTGCTCAACACCCTAAGAGGCTTTTCAAATAGGCTCCTGAACAGCCTCCACAAGTGGAGTCACTCAGAACACCACATCAAATTAGCCACCTGTTTTCAGGTTTTTGAGACACAGGAGAACTTCCCCTCTGGCAAACTGGCACAGACTGAAGAGGGCCACAGAGCAAAAAATTAAGTGGAACTTGAACTATTTGTAAGCTTTAAACAATTTTGAAAGCAGCAGAGAAGAAAATACCTTCTACACTAAGGGGCAAAAAGACATGTTTGTGACTTCACAGCTGCGTTTCAAGCTTTGTTTCAATGGCTTAGAAAGTTAGAAACTTACTAAAATTAAACCAGACAGAAACTTCCAGACAGAGCAAAGCAAAGCATCTCTAAAACCACACTTGCCCTTGTTAGCAGAGAACAGAGCAGCCAAAGATGAAGGGCAGAGGGAGGACTAGGGAAAAGCTCACTACTGCAAGGAAGATGCTCGTCAACATCTGATCATGCAGAGGCCCAGTGTGAAACTAGCAGATGAAAAGATGCTCTTTTTATCTTTTGTCCTTTTTTTTAATATATATGTGTAAAACTCATTGTGAACTAGATTTCTGTGTTGTTCCCAGATACCCTGAAAATTCATCACACTTCAAACCTCATGCAAAGTGTACAAGAAAGCTTGAAGAATAATTGCAGACAAGGTGCTGCTCGTAAACCAAGAGTGTGCTGTGAGCAACTCCTCTGAGTAATGTGATGGAACACACACTGCAACTTAGAATACAGATGAGGGATTACACCGTATCTCACTAGCAACTTCTATTCACCCTCATGCTATTAACGACACTTATTCTACGTTGTCCTCAAACTAGATGCTCTGCTGAAGAAATGCAGTTCCCTTGAACTGACTGAGAAAAGGCTCAGATGACATGTGGTCCAGTGCCTAGATATTCTTTAAACATAAATACCAAACAGCAGGTTTTGCATTTGGAAGGTTATTAGAAACAATAATTTACTCCTTCCCGCACACAAAAGGTATGGGCTTATGCTTAACTCTCCACTGAGCAAATCTTGTCCAGCTGAACTTAGCAAATGAGTGTGTTCAGTGCAGAGCTGATTAACAAACTCAGTTTCTTTGCCAGCTTTGCTCTCAAGTTTTCTCTCCTGGCGTCACTGTTCCACTTATTTCATCTTTTATGATGATGCATCAAACTGCCACCAGTGTCAGGGAACAGAGGTTTGGCTTAAATTATCTACAGCACTACAGGTCCAGCCACATCCTCAGTATTCTGTCTTTTCCATGTGTGAGCCATCAGCTACCTAATAAATGTTTTAAGCATAAGAAACAACCTCATTTTCTATTTGCAGCTTTAGGTCACAGGTTATGTTTTCTCTAAAAAACTGTGTTGTCACCAGCGGGAAAAGTAGGAAGATAATCTTGCTTTGGGTAAGAGGCGAAAGGAAGAAAATATCCAACCTTACGCTGTGTATTTTGACAGCATCTGCTTTATAGAACTCATATCTCTGTTTACTATTAAAAAGCTCTTATTTGCTGAAGCATTCCCAGACCATATGTTATCAACAAATGTTACTAACCAAATACAAACAGTAATTTTCATTAGGTTTCCTTCATGAGAACAACATTAACCACAAAGGGAATAAATGTTTCAAATGACAGTAAATATACATAGCAAACCCTTGACAACACTGGTGCTTACAAATTCATACCCCCAAAAGCCCTGAAAAGATCTCAGCCAACAGAGACCTTCCGAAGTTGGGTTTTGTGCAGGTTGAAGCCTGCGGTGATGTCATTAGTTGCCATAGTGATGCTCAGCATAAGGCCATAATTCATGTCACTGAAACATCATTTGTATTCAATCTAAGTACGCAGTTTATCTGGGCTGTGTATTAAATTATTGTTCAGAAAATTAGCTCTGGACAGTAGTTAGGTATTAGGATCTTCTGAGGGACTAACCAAGTAATGGTTTTATTCCCATATTTAATCATTAAGCAGGTGATCACTGCAGGAGTTTATGCGCTCAGAAAGTGCCTTGAGACCCATTCTGGGCAAATCTTCTCATGAAGCAGCCATGCTATCTTGTCCCCATATCATAGCTCATGAGATGCAAATCATATCTTCAAAGCAATAATACATCTGCAAACAAGGACAAATAATGTCCATCCATCCATCTATCTACATATATACATGGCACAAAAAATAAGACCACAAGCAGGAAAATCCTGACAGTACTTTCTGACAGTTAGAATCGCATTAATTATCTGCGTCCCACTTGAATCCTCAGCCCAGCATTTGTTATTGTCCAGTTTATCCCAAAGCCTGGAGCTGACCAAGAAATGCTCCTGTGCATAGGGACTTTGCTAGAATTATCACCCTATTTATGGTATCTCTGCCATTAAAGTGACATCATTAGGACCTGCTTGTGTCTCCAGGGTTTATAGTTAGGAATCAAACTTATGATGAGCAGGCTAAACTCTTCTAACTGCAAACAGACAGAGAATGAGATATGCCCCTGGTGATCTTCTGGCAAAGCTTCAGGCTGATGCTACTCAGCCATTCCCAGCTTACAGACAAAACAAGTAAGACCACCTGGGATCCTCATGTTGCTGCTGTACCAAGCTCTTACCCTTTTCTGCCATAAGATCACTGCGGAAACAAAAATCTTCGTCCTACGAATGTGAAGTGCTTTACATTCTGATATTTGGCTGTAGCCTTCGAGTGCTACCAAAACACAGACACAGCCAAGGCATAAAGTCACAAATTACTATGTAGCCAAAAAGACAAAATCATTCAAATATCAAGGCACTGCTGTGTTACAGAGTGCAAGAAACTGTCAGGGATATAAGGCTTGAGCTAAGCCCTGCAAGAGCCCTTTGTCCTGATGGCACTCATATATCACATCAAATCAAGCAGCAGGGTCCCTGACTCCAGCTGTTTTTCTCCATGGTATCCCACTTTTGTGGCCTAATCAATGATTTTCTTGTCCATCCTTGAGAGACACTGACTAAGTCATTTCACCTCTAGTGTGTAAAGCTCCTCTAAAGGGAATTTTAGCACCCATGACCTTCCCACCAGTGAACACACATGTTAATACTCAGGAGAATGCATTAAGTTCCTGTGCTGGGGTCTCCAGCAAGTCTGCTTCGTCCCTGCCTGATTTGAAACACTAACCCTTCTTCCATCACTGCTCTTGCAACTTGATCTAACCAGAACATCGATGCCCGTGATTTCTATAAATAATGAACAAGCACAACTGTGTTGTACTGCTGGGCCATGAATCAGCCCTGCTAAGCAGCTTGGCCTGTCAGCAGGCTAACGTGGGAGCAGCTGGAAAGTGATGTGCTTTTGGCGTGGCTGACATTTAAACATGATCTATGACCGGTTCTCATGGGCTTCAGAACTGCCAGAGGACACCTTTTCTCCCTCTCCAGATACAGCTATTGAAATGGGTTTGCTTGCCAGCTTGTGTAGAATAAACATGAAAAAAATCAGAAAATAGAAGTAAAAATGTGTGTGCAAGAAGAGCTATGCTCTTCCCTTGGTGATTTCACTCCAGGTGTCCATCACACTCAATGTACACAGCAATATCCTGGGGCATGCCCAGGGAGATGCTGTCCTTTTGCTTTGTTTCCACAAGTTGACTGCATAAGTATACAAGCCTTGCAGAATAATACTCTTGCACATTGGTCAGATTTGCAGTAGTTCATTAAGCCACCTGCTCAGCGTGGTTTTTCAGATATAACTGAATCAGCAGCAATTCCTGTCCCCTTCCATGCCGGGAGCACATCCTTGGGAATGCAGAATGTGCAGCTGATCCCATCCCTGCACACAGTCCCCTTAGCTAGCATCACCCATCTTCCAGCAGCAGACATCTGCCCACAGAGGCAGGAAGGTCCATCTGAAAGACCTTTAGTAGATGTGACCATGTGTGGGACAAAATCTGCAAGGCCAACTTAACCTCCCTTGCTGTCCTGGGATGGGATCTGCTGGGAACCCAAGGACCACTCTGGCTGCCTCCTTTGTGAGCTGCTGTGCAGGCAGGAAAGGGTTGTGCTTCATGCACTGCTCTTCATCATCCAACATCCTTCACCTTGACTCTGCCAGCACCCACACCAGCGTGTCTGTGTCCCTCCAAAGCTGGTGAAGGGAAGCACATCAAGAGGGCAGCACAGACAGCAGCCTTATAAGACACTGCTTGTGTGTCTCACCTTTTTTGAGGAGACACGTATCAGCAAAGCCACCTTTTGCTGGGTCACTGCTTCACCTGGTGGGATGTTTTTAATCCAGCCTTGGTTTCTCAGCTGACTGCAGTGCCCAGCTGTGGTGCCTGCTGGAGCTGGATCCTGCTCTAACGATGGAGAGGTCCAATCCCACTTCACTGCTGAGAGACTGAAATGCTATGTACAGTCCTGGTCTAGCTCTTCCAGAAATCCTGCCTCACAAATGATGGTATTTGTTCTTCATCCTGTTCCTTCCCTCCCAGAAGAGACCTTTCCGGGAAACAGCCTTAAAACTCGGGCCATAAATTGTGTATGCCCAAAGCTTGAGCACTGAGAAAAACAGAAGCTAGAGAAGCAGCAAACCAGGCCCTGAGCTAACCCACCTTCATGCAGCTGATGGGGTAGCACACCTTTTCCTCTAATGTAATGCTAAAGTCTGTTTCCTTTTTACATATTCCTAGAGATACAAGTAAGGAGGAAAATAAACAGTTTTTAAGTTTGTTTAACAGTTAAGTGTACGTGAAGAAGCATGCAGGAAAGCTTTTTGTTATATTCTCTGATGCTTTACATATACCAGACATTCAAAGATATGAAATAGGGGTTGATGACCAGCATTGTGGTTATCATGATCTCTCTGAACTTCTCTTGCCCACACTCAGAAGCTGCAGTTTATTATAACAGACCACACACAGACTTACTCATCTCAACAGCAAAACCCGACGCAGGGATGGCAATAATTCAACCCGGATGAAAATGCTCATTTCATTATCAGAAATGGGTATTTCTGAACTTCTAGGAACGACATAACTGAGGCAAGGATGCCTTGTGCTGAGCCCTTCACAAACAGGCAGCTCACTCCTCTTTGGAAGCAGCGCTCACATCTGCACCAGCTGGGTCACAAAGCTGTAATAAAAAGAAGTAGGGCACCCCAAAGCCTTCAGGAGAATATATATTTTCTGCAACTCCCATGGGTAATGGCAACGGGTAATAACGGGTTTGGTTTGTGTCTGAGACTTGATAAAAACCAAAGGCAACAGAAGGATTCAGCCTTTGTTTTAGGCTCTCCAAGAAAACCCACAGCCTGGGTCACACAGCTGGAGACCCACAGGGTCCCATAAACCACAACCAATTTGGGGATGCTGGGTTAGGGGTAGTTACAAACTGGTTTGCAACTTACTGCAGTGGGACTACAAACATCGGCTGAGAACAGCAGAGGTGTTCCAAGAAACATAACCCAGTGGGAGATGCACCACCTCAAGAGATATTACTGAAAGGTAAAAGATGATTTAGAAACAAAATAAGGTGTGGAGTAAAGAAACCAAACCAAGAAGGAAGCACCTGTTCTGCAGCATTCAGCAAGTGCATCACTCTGTGGATGAACTACAAGAGGTGTCAATTCCTCCCACCAGCAGCAGCTAGCCACCAACAAAACAGCAACTCATTTAATTCATTCGGTGGGGTTTTGCGGGACTGAGTTTGCATTTCACATGCTGCAGAGGGCCTCAAACGGAACTGTGTCTCTGAGCAAAGGATTTAAGATTTAACTATCAGGATGCTGAGACACGAGACCAATCACAGCTGTGGAAAAACACAAGTTTAGGGGACTGTAGTACCATGTACACGTGCCCGTGTCACCTGCCTTAGGCTCCTGCTATTGTAATAAGGAGAGATCTAATTAATAATCAGTGGAGTTAGGCCTTAATTTGCCTCATCCTAATTTAGAGGCAGCAAGCAGATGAAATGAAGCCTGCCCTAAAAGCACTCCTGTATTTCCAATTGCTAAGAAGGGGCACTGGACATGCTGCTGCAAGTGCACAAGAAAGATCGGAAAGGAAAAACTCAAAGCATATATAAAGATGCAGAGAATCTTCTACATTTCTGCTCATGTAAAAATGTCCTGGGCTAGGAAATACCATTCAGGTCTAAGGTAAGTACCTTTCCACTCTGTCTTGACAGAATGGCTTGCATCTGTAACACACCTGCATACCCAAGAGATGCTGAGCCTCCTCTAGGATTCCTCCCACAGTTAAAGTCTGATGTGTTTACTCACCTTCAGAACAGGATAACCAAAGTCATCAGACACAGACTGACAATGCATCTTATTTTGGTTCACATTTGTTTCCTCTCCTCCCTTTCTCCTGACAGAACAGCCTTTTAGTCCCATCCCCACAGAAGGAGCTGAGCTGAAGTGGGAGTGACAGCACAAACAGATTCAATTTCTCCTTGATTTTCCTATATAGACTTTACACTGACAGTAAAACCTGCTTTCACCAATGCAGGTACTATGCTGGTGATCAGCAAGGTCCCTGCACACACAGAATGCAGTGGTGGTACCTGCCTTCCCCTGGAGCCATGTAATGCCTCTGCATGGAGCCCTGATGTCTGCTAATAGGATAACCCAAGGGCTGAGTAAATGAATTGTTTCCTGTGACATCCCAATTCCTGCTGAGCATATAATGCTCCCTCTGCTAAAAAAATAACAAAAAAAGCACCATTAGTAATTATTTTGCTTAGAAAAAGGGTGCTCATTTACCCAAAACCACAACTGCAGCAAGCACGAGGGTATTATCAAAGAGGTGATCAGAGACAGCATGTCCCTGTGGTCTGGGCTCCTCCTAGCAGCAGCTAAGGATGTCTTCCAACCTCCAGCATTTCATGGGCTGTCCATTTTTTGTTCGCACAGCTCCGAGACACAACGCGAGCGTCACGCACGCAGACACCATCTTGCCGAACATCATGCAGCCAGCAGTACCAGACAGCTGACGAAAGGCACCATCTCTCCCTCCAGGAGCTGCAACTCCCACATCCTCAAACTGGCTACGGCAACACTACGGCTGCCAGCTGAGAGAGAAATCTGTCTGGGAGAGCATCACATCTGCGACTGAGCGCACAAGGTGCAGAAGGAACAGGGTAAAGCTGACGGAGCCTGCAGCAAAGCAAAGCTTGTGAAGGTCTGCTCCTGCTCTGCTTGTAGCTCACACACAGTCCCTACAGACCCTGTTCCTGTGCCAGCACCATGTCTCTCAGCTGCCAGGGCACCGCAGCCAAGAGGAGCTGCTGAGGCCGACACAGCACAGCTTTAGGAACCCAAAGCCGGATGATTTTGGCTACACAGAAAATGCAGGGCTTGGTTTCTGTTTCCTGAGCATAGCTGATACACAGGGGAAGTGTTGGGAAGCTGTAAGGAGGGATGAGAGATGGATTTAACCACATAATAGCTATTTATGGCCACGAGATGGCATTCCTGCCCCAGAGATGTCCCTCTGCCTTGCCTGCACCAGCCCCTGCGCCCAGGACCGCACATTCCTCCCAGCCTGCTTCACCCCAGGCTGTGCTTCACTGCAGAAATCCCACGGCTGGTTTGTATGTGAATTTATAGCAGTGTTATTCACCACAATCTTTGGGGTATGAGCAGGGAAAATAAGTAGGGTGATTACTTAGCATGATTTAAATGACAATTGCTTTTCAAGTGCCCTGTGCTTTTGCTTATACTATGAAATTACAATTAGAGGAGAAAAGCTCAGCAAGACGAAATGGAAATGTAAGCCCAGCAACCTTTTACTGGGAGGCCTTGAGCTGAAAGAATAATTTCTTTTATAAGGGCTGCCTACTGCATATGCTTCACCAGTGTATCTGCTTTGGATACAGCATGACTTAGTTTCATTCATGAAATGGGTCTGTGTGCATTTACTATCTGTGGTCATTATCACTTCTTGCATAGGGTGACTGTCATGCCAAGCACAGGCTAATCAAAGTTTCCTTTGGCCAAAGATGCTCCTCTGAACCAGCTACAGAACTACAAATTTCACAGAATGATTATTTAATTCAGATGTGATTAATCACTTCTATCAAACGTTACCATGTTAGTAAAAAAATACATAACTGCAGCTAGTTAAAGGCTTGGTTATGATTTAGACTTAATAGGGTCATAGACTTAATGCATTGCCAGCTTTGCAGACAACTTGTGTCTCACAAGAAGAGACCATGGAAAATCAGACAGGTATCCTCTGCTTGAAAATACAGGTTACTGGTATTGTGCAAACACAGTCCACACCCTCCTTTATAAACTCAGTAAAGGAGAGCAGTAAAATACTTCCCAAATGCAAACAGAGCAGAAAAGGGCACAAGGTATCTTCCAAAATCAGCTAAAGAGGGGAACAAGAGGTGTGAGACTGTCACTTCTTTTTGTGCCGCAGCTCGCATTTTTGCTGTCCTATGTTCTTCTAAGCCAGGATCCAGGACAGGAAGCCCAGATCCAGCCCAGGAAGCCCAGATCCAGCCAGACCCTTGGGATGGGGTTTGTCTTGCCTAACTTCTTACAGCTAGAAACAAAGTCACCCTGGCATCTCTTGCGGCAGTGGGGACGGGTGCGCACTCCCAGCAGATGATGCCCACCCAGCCATCTCAGCCATCAGCACCCTCTCTGCTGTGAAACAGAAGCATTGCCCTACTTTCACAGACAGGAAAACCAAAGTAAGGGCCGAGCCAGCCCCTGGTTCACACAGCCGCTGAGAAGAGCTAGAGCAAATCTGTTAACGCCACATCCTTTGTTCCCATGGGAGATCCATCCCTACACATGCATTTCACATCTCTGGCCTGACAATGACTGCAAGGCTGAGCAACCCCTGACTTCCAGGACTTCATCCTTCCTTCAGCAACCATCCATGGCTGGTAAGCCCTCTTCCCACACCCAGGGGCTGTGTGCAGCTGCTGGGATCCCCCTTCTCACCTCCTCCAAGCCACAGAGTGGGAACTGCTGCAGGCACTCCCAGCTTCATTTGCCTACAACACCTTTTTCAATGTGAAACAGCTCAGAGTTGCTCTGGAAGGGGTTCAAGAAAATGCTGCTGTGTCTCCACACTCCAGCCACACTCACAAGCTCCTCCCCCCATAAGCATGCCTTGTCCTCCTTATCTGTGTACCGACAACAGTACACAGCTCTCTTTAAGTGCTTTCACACACAGTGGGGCTGTTCATGGGAGACCTAGCACATTCACAAAGGCAACAGGCCTCTCTGCCTTAATTTTACAGAAAGGACAACTAGAACGTTGAGAAATCACTGTCAAGGTTGGCTTTCCCATTAAACCTCTCCCAGAGCTCTGTTCAGGCACAGAACCAGCTCTTTAAAGTATGCTCTTTACCTCCATACGCTGCTTTGCAACCTGCAATAGCAGTATCCCTCATTAAATAATAATGTGCACTACTTGCACACAACACTTAAATAAACCAACAACCGGGCACTTTTCACATGTCTCATCCCCACCTTTCCCTCAGCAAGTGACGTGCAGAACTTGCACTAAAGCATGGCTAAACTTTGTTTATCAAACACCAACCATGGAGACTGATATATTCCAGGACTTCTGTTTTGCAGTCCTCCTCCTAATTTAGCACTATTTCAGATCACTGCATCTCAATCACATTTCAACGTCATTTTGGTCTGTACCATCCCATGTTAAGGTTGTATGCATAGGAGTGATGAAGCAGACAGGTGTCAACAAAAATCACCTTGAGCATCATCACGCCTTCTGGAATACTTAAATTTGAATGTATGCGCTATCACAGGAATATATAACTCCCAAGTACACAAGAACAGTCAAGAAATTAGACAGCTGTCAAGAAGAGAGACATCCACCTGTGAAAGAGAAGGTGCACAAGCTCAACCCTTACTAGACATCATAGAATCCACGTGAAAGCATTGCTATGTATGCTCTAAAGGTCAAGGAAAACACAGTCACAGCTTGCACTTACTTGGTACCAGAGAGCCCAATTACAAAAGGTAAGGCTATAGAAACAAGCCTTCATTATTCTTCAACACAGTTTCTAGCATAACATTTGTAGTACAGGGAGAGGAAGGACTGCGGCTGAGATCTTTGGGAGTAGGGATCACCATCTGCACACCATTGCACCATGGCAGTGTGGCCATGCGAGTGACACTTGGGGTGAGGGAATCCCTATGCGCCCTTGTCTTTATTCTGGGGTAAAATTCAGCTGCTTAATCTAAAGAAAATTCTTTGCCCTCCATTAACCCTGGGGCAGCAGCTGATCCGTGCTAGAACAGCTACTGCAGAGCAGCTATAAGGAGCATCAGAAGAGGTTCTGAATTCCTAATTAAAAGGGCCACTAAAGCACTTGCATGAAGACTTCCCATAATAGATCACAGCTTGCACCTGGGTAATAACTTTTTACTGCATTTTTTGCTGTGCTTAATGACTTGTCCAGAGCCTCCACTTTCAAAAAATGGGAATGTCACAGTATAAATCTCAGGAGCATTATGGAAATACATGCACAAAAGGGGATTTGAAGAGCAGGTCAGACTGAACTAACAGCAGAACCCTTCAGGTACAAAGGCTATGCAGTCTCATAAGAAAACTGGCTCCTAGACATACTAAATAGTACCTCTTCCTGAGGGACTGTAGTGATAGGACAAGGGGTAGTGGGTTCAAACTTAAACAGGGGAGATTTAGGTTAGATGCAAGGAAGAAGTTAGTGAGGTGCTGGCACAGGGTGCCCAGAGAAGCTGTGGCTGCCCCATCCCTGGCAGTGTTCAAGGCTGGGCTGGATGGGGCTTGGAGCAACCTGCTCTAGTGGAAGGTGTCCCTGCCCGTGGCTCATCCAGTTAGAACCAGACGAGCTTTAAGGTCCTTTCCAACTCAAGCCACTCTGTGATTCTGCACCTTGTGTAGGGGATTTAGAGACCACTTTGTACCCTTCAGCCCTGGACAGAGGGGCTGAAAGCAAATCCCCTTAAGTTCCTGTCCCTGCCATTGTCACCTCTTAGCCTGGCAGCATCATGGGCTCAGAGCATCCACACCAAGCTTGCTGAGCACAAAGCTGAAGATCACTCCTTCAAGACATTCCCCCAACAGATCCCTCGGGGCAGACTTACCCTCTGCTCAGATCATTACCCCAGGGGCAAGGGCTGTATCTCAGAAGTGGTGCTGCTGATCTTAGCTGCACCCAGGGCTCAGTCACCTACTTCTGACACATTTATAAGGCTCCTGGAGGTCAACTAAGGAAAAAGAGCTGTAAACATCTGCACAGCTGTGAAATGAAATCACGCAACTGGAAAGGCAAGCCAATCAGTCTCCGTAATTAAGACAGATTATATTTAATGCTGAAGCTATCCAGAAGAGGAAGGAGGAAGGGAAAAAAAAAAGGCAGAAAAAGCAGCTATCTCCTAAAATTTCCTTTTGCTTTGTTTTTTTTACTCAGTGTCATGAATTTTGCTTACACAGGGCTTAACTAAGCATGCAAACCTGAATGTGAATGATGCTCCAGTCTGAGCTTTGCCATGGTGTGATATCTCTGGAACACAGCGGCAGCTCTGAGTGTAGTGTGGGCTCAGAGGACTGAAGTGACACATGGAAGTCCAAGGCAGCTGCTTCTCCTACCTGTCTGCAGAGCCCACAAGGCTGTCCCAGCAGCCAGAACCAATGCTGGGAGTGGTGGTCAGCCTTTGTGGCTGCAGAGTTGTATATCTGGAAAAGACCTAGCAGGCATGGCATCAACTGAGGGATACACAACATGAATTATGGGCTAAACTCTGCTCTTACTCGCATCAGTATAAACCCCTTTAGTTGAGCAGAGTTAAATTAGCTTTACAGCATATGGAGTGTTTATTTGTGATTTATATGTCTTGAAAGGACGTTTTCCATTTTATCATCGTGAAGTGTTCACAGCATCTCCCAGCTAACCATGGCAGCAAAACACTGACTGCAACAAAATGCCCTTAGCATGTTCTTACTGTATGCAAAGCTACTGAGCATCACTTCTAACTCCAGTGCCAGAGGCAGGGGATTCCTGAAAAGACCAGATTTTCCCCTTCTGCAGAGGGCATTCCTGCTCACCAGCATCCCTTCCCACAGGGCTTCTTCCTTTGCTGCTCAGTGCCCATGTCCCAGAAGGAAATGAAGACTGAATGGCACCGGAGGAAGGATACTGTGGAGTTCCTGTCCCTCTTCATGGTCAGACAGCGGGCTCTGATGGATATGGCACACAATCTGAAATGAAGACTTGAGGTGGGTGATAAGCTTGGAGGTTTGGTGTAGGGATCTGAACAAGGGTGGCCTGTTGCAGCAGAGATAAGGAGCTGAGCTGTCAGAGCACCTTGAAAGGAATTCAGGGACCAGCATTAGAACAAAGATAAGACAGGGCACTCCTGTCTCATAGTGAGGTAGCTAAGGGAACAGAGATGGAAAGGTTTAGAAGTTTACCAAAGACATTACTTTGCCAAGAGTGAATTTATGGAGAGGGCATGATGCCCAAGCTCTTGGTCACGACAAACAACGTAAGAAATGACATGGAATCAGACGAGACTCATTGAGTGTCCTCTCTCCAGCACAGCCCTGAAGAAAAAACTGCATGGAAAAAACCCAGACAATAAAGAGTGATCTTTATTCCTTCAAAAATAACAAGCTCCATCCTCACTTCTCATACTCTGAGCTACCACACAATCCTTGCACTAGGGCTAAAGAGGTTGCTCTGCTTTGCATAACCTCAAAATGAACACACTTCCAGAGCCAGAGGAGCAGCCCACACCTTTGACCCTTCTTGGACATGCCAAAATGCCCACTTAGGTTGGTCAGATTCTTCCCCCACCAGATTTTTACTACTTTCAACCCAAATGGTTCAGCTGAGCTCATTGCAGGTACACTTGATTTTCACTACCATAAGCCAGGTGAAAATGAGACTTATTTGCATGCTAAAATATGTCCAGGTGAATATATAACATTTATTCACATAGCACGTAGGACCTTGCTATTGTTTGAGTCTGTTTTCTTTTGCTCTGCTCACATCAGAGAAAGGCGCTGTGATAAGATGATGAAACACTGGTACAACCCAAGAGCACTGCTACAAGCACAGGTCACTGTTTAAATATAACCAGCAGCCTCTAGAGACTGTAGGACAGGGGCACTGTGGCTGAACTTTCTGTGCTATTCCGAGACTCCATAGCAGCCCTGCTCCCAGGCTGTGCAAGCAGCAGCATTACTAATGTAGCTCCTGGAAGGGCAGTGTTGGAGACATGCAGAGCCACCTCACCCCTGTGCTTGGCAGAGGGCAGACATCAGGGAAGGCAGGGTATAAACCCCTCAGTTATCTTCAAGAATACTGTTCCAGCACGAAAAGCAGCGAAATCCTGCTCACACTGGGATTTGGGATATTTTGTAGAGGCATCTGTGGGTTAGGATATAATACAAAGGCTTTTTCTTACACAACTTATTAAAAGCACTACTAATAATACGCTGTGAGCCTGATCTGAAATAACCCTTGCTATTTTGGGTCTGGCTTTCTCTAGAACTGTGCCATCTCCTGTACCCGCGTTGAGGCAGATAATCCTCACATGAAAGGATTGAGCTTAAAATGTCAGGAATCCAACACAGAGCCTGAGAAGAAACAGCAGACCAGCATTTACTGCTTTTCCAAGAGCCACATTCCTCACACTGATCGCTAGGTACACATGGCTGCTAACCCTGCTGCTGCCCAACTTCCTTCAACATCCACAAACAGGATCCAAGATCCAAAGTCCCTACGATACTTTCAACCATCTTATTGTCAAAAACTGCTGGTTTTGCTCTAGGGAAGAAGAAAGGCAAATCTCTCACAGACCTAGGCCAGTGCTTTTGGAAATCCTTCCCTGTCTGGCAAATTGCCTTTTCCCATTAGGGATGCAGAGCCCAGGTTAACCTTCTGTGATGGCCTCTGTTTTCTATGGATGGTTATTGCAGAGCTTTAACTTGGGTGATCTTTGGTTTTGGAAGTAGAAAGTCCCAAGACCCTCAAGGAATACAGCTGTAAAGCCTAACCCCTCCTTAACACATTTCCATAGGTATTAGCCCAAGTGCTGGAGCAATCTAGAGGAACTCAAGCCTGACTTGCACCTCTATAGGAAGCCAATGGAGGAAGAGTATGAGTGTGATGAACTTGCATAACTCCTATCACACCACAACATTCAGCATTGGCTGCATTTTCCTGAGGGCTGATGGCTTGAAGCCCAGACACTGTGTGTTTCATTACAATAAAAAGAACCACTCAATTAAAGAGCTCACTCCTGCAGCCGTTATTTTCAAACTGACACTTGTATAGATGGTCCTACAGCTGACAGCAAGGATTGTGTAAGAAAGGACAGACCCTTTGAGCAACAGTGGGATGAACAGCCTAAGCTAAATAAGCACACGTAACTCAGAAGAGTAGTTTTCAGTATGGGTAGTAGTAACTTCCCCTAAATAGAGCCCAACTTTTTCCACTGATGCAATAAAAATACTTAAAATAGTGACAATTGCAGGTTCTGATGGAAATTTTCCTCCAAGCACAGCTCTCCGACTTCCTTCTCTGAAGCAGATTTCAGTGTTTTGAAAAGTAAGCCGGGCTGCAGCACTTTCCCTGATTGGGAATATTGTTTTTAAACCACTTACTGCAGATTCCTGCTCCTCCAGCACAGTGCAGGGCACAAGGCATCAGCAGTTTCTGTGCCTCTGCAGGAGGACAGCCACAGAGGGAAGGCAGCCTGCCTTCAGCTCTGCTCTCCTCCTGCCTGCATCAGCTGGTCTTGAACTGTGTTGTCTGCAGTGCTTGTACACTCACATGTAACGCAGCCTGGTGCAGCTGGCTCTCCTACAGACTTGGGAACCAGCCACTTGAAGAGAATGGGGTAGGGGAACAAAGAGAGAATATCCCAGCAGCCCCACCTGCATGGCCCCCCACTGCTGCACATCACCTTGACAATTCTCCATTGTGAGAATGCTCACCGAGAATTCCATTTAAGTGTGAAATCTCAGCAGGTGAACTGGAGGAAAACTGCCTCAAGTCCATACACGCAGTGTTTAAAGTTAAATAACTCCACAAATTGGAAGGGAAATAAGCCATTCATCCTTTTCTCCTTCTAAATTAACAAAGATCAATCACTACTAGCAGGCTTATAACAACATCTGAGTAAGATAAATAAAGCAAAGTAAGGGGTCAAGGCTGGAGATTTGGGGACCAGGTCAAAGAGGGCAGAACAAGACTCCGACCTTGCACAGGACTAGGGCAGAGTAGCCTCAGATAAAGCCTGGAGTGACCTGAAGCTTTTCCCAGCTCCTCTCTCCCACCTCTGGCTGTGGCCCCCAGAATGTGTTCCCCTTCTTGCAGGGCCTCCAAAACCCTGACAGTGAGGATGAGATTATGTACCAGAACCTGCTGGCACCAGTTCAGATGGACACTTGGACAAGTACTTATCTAGGCTTAACTCCATCCTTATTTAGCAAAGTACTTATGTATAGGCACAAATTTATGTCTCTATGGCTACAACAGACGTAAGCCTGTCATTAACAGTTCTTCCCCCCCCACCCCTGTTGGGGCTTATGTGCCATTCTTAGTTGCAGGACGATGTCCTGCATACATGGAAGGCCACACTTCTCCTTTGCTTCTCACAGTCCCCTCTGGCCTCACCATGCAGAAGCCAGTCTGCAGAGACTTACCAGCGCAGAGAAGAGCATGGTGGAGACAGCAAAAGGCAAAGCAAGACTTACGTTGGCTTTGAGGCTTCAGCCTGGTCAGTCTGCAGTTTCTCTCCACCTTCAACTTCCATGGTACAGTACACAATGCGGTTGGGGGCCAGTGACTTCAG
This sequence comes from Psittacus erithacus, assembly GCA_009867235.2. NCBI lineage: Eukaryota > Metazoa > Chordata > Aves > Psittaciformes > Psittacidae > Psittacus > Psittacus erithacus. Next base: position 26,780 of record WYDI02037250.1, on the reverse strand, counting down.
ACCCTGCACCTCCATGATGACAACCTGCAGGGTAAAGAAAGAGAAATGTAAGAAGAGCAGCCTCCTTCAGACCTTGCCCTGGCTGCTGAACCCATAGGGACAGCCAGCATTGGGTCTGTACGGAGACAGGGAGGTCTCCCTCTGACTGCACATAGGCTTGTTGAAACCCTTGGGTGACCAGGGCTGTACCAAGCTTCAGCAGATGGGACTCACAGACATGGCCCTGCCTCCAAGTGTCTTAATAAGTGAAATCCAGAAAAAAGCACAGAGTTACTCAGCTTGTGCCAAAAGTCTATTTTCAAGATTAATCAGAATAGTTTGAGTTTGACTTTTGAAGATCATCCAGTTCCAGCCTACACCTTCCACTAGACCAGGTTGCTCCAACCTGGCCTTGGACACTGCCAGGGATGGGGCAGCCACAGCTTCTCTGGGCACCCTGTGCCAGTGTCCCACCACCCTCATCATAAACATTTTCTTCCTAAATCTACCCTCCTTCAGTTTAAAACTGTTGCCCCTTGTCCTGTCACTTACAGACCCTGGTAAAAAGTCTCCACCTCTCTTATAAGAAATCTTTCTTATTAAGAAATCACCACCTAAGTTCCTTGCAGGTAATTACCATTTCTTTTTTAAAGGAGACTAATCTTGTTAAGCACGTAACACCATGGGAGTTTCTGTTCATGTTTTATTACAGCTATCTGTGAAGTATATGCACAGGGGGTTAAAATTCCTCTCCTTGGGTCTTCTGATCTGTCCTTGCACTGAGCACCCCTTCCCTGGCTCACAGAGCTCCACAAACTCTCTCATGAGCACACATTCTCTGTAAAGATGTCTTGCAGCAAGAGTTCCGTGCACAGTCCTGTCAGCTCCTGAAGTCAGTGCTTCACTGAGCTTCTGCTTCCCACCAGACGGGGTTCAGCTGCAGCAAAGTGTTTGAGACATCCCATTGTAAGGACGAGTCCCTTTATACACAGCTATATGCACTGCACTGGCTTTTGCAACAGAGAAGTCTGCTCCTTTGTGATAGTTCCCTGCTCCTCCGTATGGGAACACTCAGAAGTCAAGCTTTATTTGATGCTGCTGTTGAAGGCACCATCTCTGGGATCTATTTTGAAATAAGACTGAACTGAATATTATAAAGCTGGTTTCAGACATCTCATGAATTAAACTCCGCGACGGCACAACCAGTGCTGCTGTGTTTTGCATTGCCATGATATATATATATAACAAGAGACCTCTTAGGAAGAGAAATAACCAGGAGACTACACAAAAATAGTATTTTCTGATTTGTCTGCATCCTACGTTTTTCACCCCATCCTGGTGGCTGTTTTGACAATGTAACATAAACCCACTCACTGACAGACAACAACAATTCTGTATGGGTGTGCTGATGACTCCTTGGAGTAAATGCCTTGCCTAGACCGCAAATATGACTGCGCAGAGCAATTAAGTTGGCTGAAAACAGCTACTGCAGCAACACTGCTTCCAGAACTGAGACAGCCTGTGTTGGAGGTTACAGCAGGTCCCTGCAGCCCCCTGCCTTCCCCTGGGCTCTTCTCCTGCTCGACAGAGCATGAGTAGAAAGTCAGTGCTCAACACAAAGCAAAGAGCAAGCCAGCAAAGCGCAGTATTTCCACAGAAGCTGCAAGCCAATCTGTTGGGTGCATTCAAACCCCAGCAGTTTTGAACAACTCTTTAAAGAGGAAGCAAGGCTTGCAGGGAAATACAGTGACTATTAAACATACTGACCTTTATGGTGTTGCATTATTGTACTGGTTTGGGGAACAATACAGGCTCAGGGTTACTGGGGTACACTCAGTAGCAAGCTGCATGAGGAGGTCAGTTACTGATGCAGATTTCTGAGCTACCCGATATTCATCAGCAGGAAATGCCAGATGGTTTATCTCACACAGTTTGTTCCAACAAGATGGACACCAGAGAGGACAGAGTGTTTGACCACAGGCAAAACTTGTGGTAACTCAGAGAGGAACCATTCCTCAGAGAGATCAGAAAGTTAACTCTACTGACCTCTTTCCACCTAAGTTTGAGCTAAGCAGAAGGTGGCTGCTGTGATTTTCACTCCCACAAACTGCACACTTACCTCCAGGGAGAAGGACAACACAACATCTGACTTGGAAAGCTGGTTCTCGTTTTCTTCCCCCATGTCAATTATTGAGGTGTTGTGACTACGTTTCAGCTTCTGCAGCTTGAAGTCAGAGCCCCCTTTAGACACAGGCATGCTCTCTAGGTTTGCCATCAGGAGGTTGACAGACGACTTCAGCTCCTCAATGTACATGTTTTCCATCTCTTTGGACACAAACTTCGGGAACTTTCGCTCCTTGCATTTAGAAACAAAAACAACAGAATGGTCATGACAACCAGCAACTGCTTGTTGCACTGTGAGAATCCCCCAGGAGCATCACCAGAGAGGTCTGTGAGTAGGGAACTCCCACAAACCAGACAACAAATTACAACTTCCCCCTGTGTAATGTAGAAACATTATTGTTAGCTTGCCGTAGAATTAATACTTGGTACTTATCCAGCTTTACTGTTTCTTGCAAGTACTTGCATTTCTTTGATTTTTCTATCTGCAAATGGCCTTCATATTTTATGCATTCATAATCACAAACACTCCAGGCCAGATCTCAGCTGAACTTTGTGATTGACAGCAATTTACTAATGATTTGGAGGATGCTGACAGTTGGGGACTTGTTTTCCAGTCTCCCAAATGTGCCAGCTCTTTTTAAAATGCTTCTGAGCAGTTGCTCCATTAGTTTTCTAGGTGTGAAAGGAGCCCAAGGAGGGAAAATCAGCAACGTGTGGGCAGGAATGGTATTCCCAACTGGAAGAAGGGGTAAAACACCCTTTTCACTACTTGCCAGGGCCCTTGTCTATCTCCAGCAAGACACTCCTTCACTGTGAGACCCTCCAGTGCTGCCAGTTGTAAGCAGGACATTTAAACATTAAACCCGAAGGTAACAGAGAGAGCAAAATGTGATGTTCTCCAACGTGTATTCTCAGCTTTGAAATGCTGCCCATGCTCCAGCTTTGATAGGATCACTGGTCTCAGCCCTAAGTCTTCTGAAAACTCTGCTCATACCCTGAATACACTCAGGGTTTGAACATCTCTCAGTGGGTTACAGGAGACTGCACAAGGAGTACGACAGCGAGGCAGCATCTGCAGACAAGGAGCTCGAGGCTGACGTCAAAGTATCTTAGTGGCAATTCATAATATTGTAAAAAGCAGCCAGTAAGATGCAGGCTGGAGAAGAAAACAAGGTCATGTTTCTTCTAGAAGACTGTCATCAGGCTGCTGAAAAGTAACCCACTGCACTAGTTTTTGCATCAGTCCTCAATAGCTTATCGGTTACAAGCACAGCTCACAGCAGCACTTGCACCAAGCAGTTAAAATACAGTCTTTTGTCCCCAGTCTCAACCTTGGGTAGCAATTCCCTCATGTAAATGAGACCTGGCATCAAGATAAACTACTTAATCAGTCTGTTTTATTGCCTGTGCACTATGTAAGTTGTAAGCCACCCTTTAAGAAAGAAAAAAACCCAGAAACAACTGTTTGGAAGATTTTAAGAACTACTGCTGAAGAGATGATGTTCAAACACTACTGCTTTTTCACCCCGCTGCTATTCATCTCTCCAGGGACTGCAATTTTGGTGCTGCCTCCACAGACCTCTTCAGACATGCAGCAAAGACTCAGACATTTCACTGTGTGCCACCAGCAACTTCTCATACTAAGGCTAAACCTAGGTAGCTTGAAGTGACACATAACAATTTAACTGGGACCAGGTCTGAAGATGGAAATGCACAGATGCAGGTGTGGTCCCAAGGTATCCATCAGACTGGAGATATTGCTGGGGGGAAGAAAAAGACACAATAAAGAGAAGCAAACAGCAGGAAAGGGTGTTGGTCACCTCCAAGTGTACTTGGAGCAGGGGGAGGACCAGATATGGGGAAAGGTGCAGAGAGAAGCAGAGTAAAGAGACTGCAGAGTGGGTCCTGCCCCAGATGGACATATTGCTCTAGTGTCAAGGTCTCATTTAGCTGCCTACACATGCTCCTTTTTGCCCTTGAGGCCAGGTGACTGGAGGGGGAGTAAGGCACCACAGGAAGCAGAGCACTTGCTACTGCAGAGAAAAACAGACCTCTGCCTTGGTATCACTAAGCTCTCAGCTGTAACGCTGCTCTCATTCAGCTGCTGGAAAAGTACAACATGCACAGTGGAAAGCCTGTCCAGATTCAGCTTTAAAACATCTGCTGGACTTCAAGCATGATCCTCAGGCTGGCTGGCTCCAAGGCTGGGCTTATCTGCTCTGACAGCCAGGCTCACTGGGGGACCCTGCCCAGTGCTGCTCCCAGCACTGTGCTGAGCTGCACTCTTCTGGGCACAGCAGGAGGTAAAAGGACTCAGAGCCGTACCCTGGTGCCCAGATGCAGGAAAGCTGGTGTGCACAGTGACTTGTGCAAGGTCACATGAGAGATGAAACCAAGGCTTGCACTGGCTCGGCACCACTGCAATCTCAGGTTCCATTAGGCTCCACAGCCCTTGGTGCCTTTGAAGTACAAATGACCTAGTGCGAATTACTTAATTTATTAAGGAGGCATTAATTTGCCTTTGTTGTGCAATCTCAGCATGGCCACCTCAGGGCTAGTGTCGTGAGCTCCCGTGCAGCAAATCTGCGTTAAAAGCTGCAAATTGGAGATAAAATTGGAAACGTTACCCTTTCACTGAGCTGAGTTGTGAACCTGCCTTATGCAGGGAAAACAGCCTTGCCTGGAAAGGAGGATATAGAGAAAGATTCAAAAGGTCATTTGGATGCCTCCAGAAGATGGCATACACTGTTTTGGAAGAACAAGGTTTCTTGTAGGCACATGCTGGTGGGATCTGACATTCTGGAGAGAAGGCCTGCAGCAGTAACTCAAGGGAGATTAAATATCAATACCTGCCAAGTGGATCACAGGTAAATCACTTTTACTCTAAACCGCCCTCCAAGCTGCACAGCTATATATTGAAGGTTCAGTTCTGCACAGGGAAATGTCAGGTTGTGTTGAGTTCTTTGCCCTCGCTGTCTCTTACAGGGCCAGCAGCAGCATGGTTTGTTTTCAGCATCCTTGAGGGAGGAATGGAAATGGCACATTCCTGTTTGCAAGGAATAATTCATGGAGCTGCAGCCTCTGCTGGCTGCCACTGAACCATGCATGTTGTTGTCCCACATGCCATAAAGAGAAAATGAAACAACAAAACCAGGCAATCTCATCCTGGCACCCAGTGCCTGGCTACCCATCTCAGAACCGGAGCAGCTGTGCTCCACACAGGGGCTTATATTTGCTGCACATAAAAAATACTGTAGGTTTTCTTGACAATAAAATGGCAAAGGGCCAAATGCTGAAGAAAGGAGCTGCAGCTGGGCTGCTGCACCATTGTTTGGCTATGTGGACCTTGCCCAACTTACTGTTACCTTCAGTGAAGTGGGGAAAACCAGAACCCACCTCCCCAAAGACACAGCAGCAGTAGCTCTTTAACAGAAGCGTTAGTGAGGCGCTACCAGCATCATTGTTGACGCCTGACCATAAATGAATGTGCTCTACTTTTCACACCCAGGGATACCCGTGCTGTTGCAAACAGCTCTGATATGACTTTCCTCACAAAACCCCCTCAGTCTGGGCATAGCTCAGTGCCAGGACTGCTGCTGCTGAAAAGCAGGTCCTTAGCCTGAGCTGCATCTCTCTGGTTAGAGCCCTTTCCTTCTAGAAATGGTTTCTTCATTATCAGGAACAGCCAGACAGATCTTTCTCAGTGACTTCAGCCCCACTAGGGCTTTATTGGTGACTCAGAGCATCTGATTAGAGGCGAGAATAAAATCTCAGCCATACTGATGTCAACAGGATCCAAGGTTACTCTCCATCTATAGACCATCAACTGAGGCAGCATCTACCTACAGGCAAGGAAGTGTGGCTCCCAGCAGCCCAGAAAATGGCACAAACACCATTAAGACAATTCCTGGCTCTTTTCTATACACCATCACCCACTTCACTGCCTAGCATCGAAGTTTGACAAAGAGGGCTTAGACATGCACTTGCAGATCTAGCTGGAGCACTTCAGGACAATATCTTCTCCACTGCTGAGTATTTGTAAGGGATTTCGCAGGAACCTAAAATATCCCAGCTCATCAGGACATTCCAAGAAATGCATACCACATCAGCTTCATCTATGCTTGCTGTTTTGTTCATAGTTAACAACTGTAGTTTGTAATCATGATTACAGGATTCTATGATCTGCTAATTTTTAACTGGTGATTACTGGGAAAAGAAACGTACAAAAGAAGAACAAGATCTGGGGGTTGCATCAAACTACTTATGTGCTTCTATATGAAGAGCTTACTGATATAGAAGACATATTGGGTTATATTTTACCTTGGCAATTTGCTCTGCCATTTGCAGGCGTCCATCTAACTCACGTCTGATCTGTGCTGCTTGCTCATCTGGGTTGTCCAGCTGTATAAAAACAAAAGGCAAATCAAGGTGAAACATTAATCAATGCAGCACCTTTGCGAACAGCTCAGCTCTTCAGGCTGACCACCTCTATCACATTATCAATGAAGTAAAGGGAGCAGAGCCCCCACAAAGGACACACACAATGTTCACCATCCCAAGGCAGAGATGACCAAGGGGCTGTGCAGACCCTGTTTTGATGCCTGCCCAGCTCCTCACCCCGCTTTGCCCTGTGAGCCAGGTTGACAGCAGCCTTGATGGGGACTATCTGAACCCCCTGGTGTCCTCCAGAAGCTACCACTTTGCTGGTGCTTGGGAAGCCATATCCCCCTGTGCTGGGGCAGAGCATGGCAGCTCCAGATCATCAAGCTATATACCCCCTGACCCTCTTGCCACCCAGACAAAGGCAGAAGGCACTGGACCCTGTGGTTCAGTGTTCAGCATCTGCCTCACCCTGAAATGTCTTCTGAAGGTAAAAATGTTGGTTCTGCCAGTTAAGCACGCAATTACAGCGCATGTGAAAAAGGCACAGTGACTGCTGCAAACAGTTTCCCATCGGTAGGACATAGGGCAGGTTTGTTATCTTTTAGTGGGAACACACAGACATAAATTACAGAACAACAAATAGTACAAAAGCAAGCCAGCCCCTGAAGAATTGATAGCTGCTGCAATGAGGTGGCAATTTTACAGTTGTTTTCCAGACTCCAACCACCCTTTAGTTTCCTTTGGGGTCACTTTGGCCACGGCACGAGGCTAGAAACATGAAGCAGTGGGGTGGTCACAGCACTGCTCCATCCACGAGGCACAAAACCAAACAAAACTCCAGTTTTTGTTTACCTCCTCCAGCAAACGTGACTTCAGGTGGGAGGGCTGACTCCTCCACCCAAATGCTACCTTTGTTTTCAAAGCACTGGCCCCTTCTGGCTACCAGCAAATGCAGTTGCCACAAGCCACCACAGGTCAGTTCTCCCACTGACTGCTACACATAAATGAGCTTTATTTGCTGGCTTGGGGTTGCACTAACCAACTCCGTGGGTTTTATCCTCCTCTGGAGACAAACTGCTTGACAGAAGAAGGGCCTGGCTGGTGCAGTGCAGCGCAGCCTGGAAAGTTACAGCTATGGCAAAAGTCTCAATGCTCAGCCTGATGAACAATAAGCTTGTGTCAGTGCTCCCTGGATGGACTGAAACATGCTGCTTTCTCCCAGAACTATTGCTTTCTACTGCATCTCCTCAGCTGTCTGCCTGCTCACCCTGCATCTCCTCTCTCTCATACATCCTCTTGTAGATCTGCACACGTGCAGGTGTGTATCTGCATATTGCTTCACCACTGATGATTTTCCAGAGAGCCGACATTCAGTACAGCTCAGATTGAGCAAAAGTAGATTTCTGATTAGTTTTTGGAAGTCTCTGTTACTGATTTAATTCAAGCAGGAAAATTACACAGTGTCCTGACCATGACCCAAATTCACTGAAGCTACAGGGATCTCTGCTATGGCCATCCAGATTTCATTCACACCACATAGCCTGCTGCCTTCATCTTTATATTCCTGATCCCAAAACCAGCACAGAGCCATGGACCACCAGCACCTTTTGGAATGAGCTGCTCCCATTAATTTCTCCATGAACAAACACATCACACAACCACCTACGTGCAAGCAACTCTCAGAGCAGCTTCAATTAAGCGTAGGAAATGTACAGCCTCAGATTTCCATTTCTTTATGACTCTGAAAGAAGGGGCATTATTTGAATGCCATCTGAGCTACAGTAATTGAGGTTAATCACACACTACCCAAAATAACTCACGTGCTAAATTTGGAAACCAAGGATGCTGCTGTGGAGGAGAGCTGGTTTTGTGGTGTGATAATGAGCCAGCAAACTGCCTCACACACACTTCCTGCAAATGTTTTCCAGTGATGCTACAGGTCAAAAACCATGTCAAGGAAAGATCTGGCTGCAGAAGGTTGTTTTTCTTGGGAGGCAGCAAACACTCTATAGGCAGCCTCCCTGGTTGTGGTTGAGTGGGTAAGGGACTGCTTTTCAGAGCTGTGCTTCCCAAGATTCATTAGTGGTGCCAAGCTGGGTAACCTGGTATTTAAAAGAAACAAAACATCTTTCCAGGCTGCATTTTCAATGACTCTGCATGACAGCTCCATGGCAAAACCTGATCTTTAGGAAAGCAATCACAGTCTGTTGTAGCCAACATAACATTTTCTTCTTGTTAGCTACAGAATGGTACTAATGAGGCAGCCCCTGCCTGTGTGTCCTTCTGGCACGTCCATGCAGACCTCTCGTGACTATAAGCTGCAGCTCAACAGCTCAGCCACATCCTGCTCCTGAGCCTGGGAAGGGCTCCTGCTGCCATCAAAGCAAGCAGAGTACGTTTTACATGGTCATAACACTATATAGGGACACTGAAAGCAACGCTGGCGCCCATAAAATATACTTAGCTCATGATACAAGGCAAGGGACAAGTGTAAGGCATGTAAGACCAAACATCCAAATAAGGCAACACAGACTCTAATATCATTAAAACTCAATTTCTTAACTAGAGATTCAGCTATTCATTTTCTGCCATATGCAGGCCCACTTTAACATTCAAATACATGACAGCCAAGTACATAAATGATTTACATAGTCAAAGGGAAATTGAATTAGTTTCATTCTGCATTATGACTATGTTATGGGTGTGCTATGAAAAAGGGAAGATGTAAATCATAAGGTTGCCCCAGTCAGTTAAATGTGAAAAGTATTATAAATTTCAAGATATGATTTGTCAGACACGCTGGGCTTTTCTTCAACAGCATGCCACAAATATATGGCGTGGATAATTTGTAATTCTCAACTGATCATTACCCAGTTGCCTGCTGGTAAATTAGATGTTTTCATACGTCTACCGGCATCCAACGTTAGTTCCCTCTGCCTGCCCTGCAGAGATTATCTATTTTGGTAGAACAGTTGCTAAAGTAAAAGAGCAAAAATAAAGAGAGCGGAGCAGATTCTGAGCAGAACCCAGAATTCATCAGCACCATGGCGCTGAAGGCAGCAGGGCATGTGCCTGCTTTAACCCGTGGTGACCATTCAACTGCAAAAAACACATCCTGCAGAAGACAGGGATTTTTACATATCACCTGCTAATAAGGAGCAACTTTTAAGTGAAAGAAGGAGTTCAAAAACGTTCATATGACAGTTTTAATTGCCAGAAGTAACCTGTTGCTTCCACGACCCTGAAACAGATTCACTGCAAGACTTTTCCTCGTGTTATCCCAGAGTGATAGATAAACCCCTATGCCTGCGAAAAGCAGAAGCAGAGGCAAATAAACCACCCTAATTAAGCCGCAAGATCTGCAACAAGACACATATGCACTTACCAAATATCCACACCTAACCTGTCCGAGTCGTGTGTCAGAGACCTCCCATGCATCACCCAACCTAAGCCTTGCAGTTCTGAAAGCCAGGAGCCCAGGCTCACCTCCACTCACTCTGGGAAACGCCGGAAGCAGTTCAAGCACATGAACAGTGCTGAGGCAGACACCAAATTCCCTTGGTTTTGGAGTCAGTGCTATACATATTTAAAGCTCCAGCTTCAGTTTACCACAGCTTAAAGCCAAACCATTTACAGTCCCTGCTGATTTGGAGCCCTGGCTCCAGCTGTGATGCTGGGGTGGCACAGGCTGCCCTAATCTTTCCTTCATCATGCCCAAAAGCAGTTTTGCTTAGATTAACACCTCAGACCAACCCACCTGCCTGGGGACTGAGCAGGGTACAGTCCTTGTAACACTGGTCACAGCAAGAGAGCTGAGCCAGGGTTACCTGCCCAGCCTGGGGACGATGCTGGTGGCAAAAGTGACATATCATATGCAGATGGTTGATAAGGGAAGTGGATCTGGCCATGCCACCAAACACATATTGATGGGACCTGCTCCCAGAAGACACAGTGAGTGAAACAGGACATGGGATCTGTAATCACACTCTGAGCACAGCACTGTTGGAAACAATGTTATTGAAAGCTACCAGGGTTTATAATGAAACAACATTATTCTAAGCTGCACAGATTTAGAATGACAGGATACAACACACAGGTACAACCTTCAATGATCAGCCTGGCATTTATGCCATACACTGCAGACATGACAGGTATTGTTGGTACAATTGTCATCAGCCTCAGCCAGATATCACTGCAACTATTCAACAGCTTAATCCCCCTCTGGCAGTCCCTACTAATGCTTCCCAGCAAATGGAAAATCCTGCTTTGTGAATTATTTTCCTATGTGGAGGACAAGGATGAAAGCTGTGATCCACCCATGTCCTTCCTAAGCCAAGCTTAGGAATAATTAACACAGCCAAAGACCTGTCTCATGCATGGTTATAGGTGTCAAAAGCCTCAAAGAGAAAGTTTCAAGGCGCTCATCCTTTGACATGCTGGGAGCTCTGTAGCTCAGCAAATGGTTAATTAAGTATTTCAAAGCAAACATGCTGCATGTGAAAGCTGAACAAGATCACAATATGGGTGACAATTCTGCAGCTTTGATGTAGGCTGTTAGGAGAGATCTTTGCCTCATGAAAGGTGGTTTTGCTTTGTGACACTCAATGAAAGAAAATACTGAAAAATTCATAAACCCCCATCAATTAATAATTAACCAGTCCAGGTGTACTCATGACTTGTGGCATCAGCAGCATGGAGTGCTCCGGCCAAAGGAAACACGTGGCCCCAAAGTGACTCACTGCATGGACAGAGTGGCACCATGAACCACACAGCTTTCTAAGACACACTCCATGCCACCGTCACAGAGTGCTCTGTAGCATCCTTTTCCCATCAACAGTACATATTCCTCTCTCCTAGTGGCAAAGGGCTGAGTGAGGGAGGCAGCTCAGTGCTTGAGGCCATGACCTTACCCCATGTCCCCGAAGCAGCAAGCAGAGGAGGATCTTAATGCTCCCTCCCTTGTTCTCAGGTGAGATGCTGGCCTGCCTTTTAAATTGTGAATGTAAATGATGTTAAGCTGCCTTGGTACAGTAAATCACCAATGCCCTGAGCAACGTGTTAATCTCTGAGCAGCAGACTGCAACCCATGGACCACCAGATGCCTTGGGAACTGAAGTGGGAGCGAGGAAGAGGAAGCAAGGACACAGCTTCCCCTGTGTTACACACTTCCACATCAGCAAAACTGGCAGCATCAGCACAGTCTGACCATGGATTCAGCAATTGCTACTTATGCAGTTCGAGGGAGGTTTTTGGAAGAGCCAGAAGGAACCAGCAGGACACATCCTCTCCACCAGCTCTCTGAATTGCAATGCTGCAGACCACTCTTCTAGTGCCTCTGCATGACAAGGATGCCTAAAGCTACCTCTCTCCTCTGGCCAAACTTCTTCAACCAGTCTTTTAGGCTCAGAGTCACACAGAATTATTTCCATCACAATGTAAAATTCCCCATAATTCAAAGAATTACAGTCTGCACCTATTACTTCACCAAACTTTTTCTTCCCACTCTCATCGGCCCCAGCTTCTTACACAGCCTCGACGCTCCAGCTCAAAGGTGACAAACCCCCTCTCCTGGAGAAGAGCTCACACCATTTTGCTTCTGCGCAGCTGAAATCAGCCCTGCTGCAGGAACTTGGTCACTTCCAGCTGCAGCAGGCAGGGAGTCCGGGGGGGGGGTGTGTGATTTAAAACAGCAGAAAGGACTTGGATAATTCAGTAAGGGTTGACGCTTCCTTCTCTAAGAGAAAACTTATTGACGGTTCACAAACTTTAGGGTCACGTTAGACTCGTCGGTGAGAATATTCCCTGGACGTCGAGCAGCCCCTCCTCACCCAAGTGCTGAATCTTACAACACTGTAATAAATGTCTGTGCTTCACCAGCCGCATGGGCTGCACAGATTCTTGCCTATCACATCACCAGCAGATGCTGGGACCCTGTCTGCTTCACCAGACAAGGTCAAGAGATCCACTCTTGAACTAACTCTGGCCTAAACACTGCCTTTTGGACAGTTGTTTATCCCACAAACTGAGCTGATTCCCAGCATATATCAGGGGAGCACTGGTGGCATGTGCAGGAAGAGGTTTCTCATACTCTTCTTGCTGCTGGCAGTAGCACCTATGGGTACCTGCTGCTCATCTGCAGAGCACTGGTGAATCAATCAGCGTGTGCCAGTGGTGTGACAAGGGCAGAAGGTGCTCAGCACAGATCCTGTGTAGAAAAGGTGGACAAACCCCTGTGCTATATCCATTACAGACACCTACCACCATGCCCCTGCAACAGCTCTGCCAGGCTGCAGGGCTAAGGAAAGCTGAGACAAGCAAACTCAGCACACAGCTTTCCAGCAGGGTGTGCAAAGATGCCTCCAGATTTATGTGTAAAGATAAATCAAAGTAAATGAAAAACAGAGTCAGCAAAACAGAGAGGGGAAGAAAGAGCTGCCTGCCTGTGCAAATGTTTCGCAAGCTGTTAAGAAAAGGGATGGCAGAGCACTTCCACTCACAAGGCATGTCCCTTCCATCTGTGGCCAGAGAACTTCTGAACCCCACAAATCCCTCTGTAAGATCATCTGTGCGAGGTGTACCACACTGAAAGAGCTTAAAAACTAAGCTGTCCAGAGGCTCTGACCTCTGAACATGCCTTAATACCCTCTTCTTACGGCATTGCATAAGTATGCTTGAAGACATGCAGGCAGCATATGCTGAGATACGGCACCTCAGAAGAAACTGGTTGATGCAGCTCATGGTAGATCACTACTTTATAAGCTGCAAGGAAATGTAAGCAACCTAAATGCGCTGAATTTCACACCAGTTAGGAGAATCACCTGTATTTTGTACACATGACAAAAAACTACTGCTCAGTTCCAAGTAATTTTTGCAGTTAGGATTATCTGCAATTAGCTCATCCGAATCATCATGGAAGAAAGATCTTCCTATCCACAAATCCTCATCTTTTGATTAAAAGCTTAATGGTAGATACATTTGTCATGTAACTCAAAATGGGCCTTGGCTTTTGGAGCTAAAACAACTTGTATGAGGTGCAGCAAGGCTGCAGTATCTTGACACTCAGAGGATTAGAGGAGATGGAATAAGACATGGAAATGTCTCCAATAGTGTCTATGCAATGGGGAGGGCCAGGGCAAGACTCTCATTTATGAAGTCATATAGTCAAAAGTTTCCCCATCCATGCTGAAATGTGCTTGGAGCCAGGATCTCAGTTCTTGTCAATTCAAGCAGGGAATCTAGATTTTCTTTGTTTTTTCAGTACCACATTGAGGGATTTTTGACTGACATCTATGGATGTGGCACCTGAAAGCCTTCCACATCACAAGGCAGCAGCTCCTGATGGGCTTCATATGGCATATTTACACATTTCAAGTCAACACGTCTATGTGCTGATGCTTGGCAGAGGTGGCATATTTGAGCATGAGAATACGTCCGGAGAGGAATGCCACTCCTACATGGAGAAGTCGTTTTGAACCAGAGGTGTTAGGCTCCCAGGCCACGACGTGCAGCGCTTCCTGCACGTGTCTTTGTGTAGCTGGCTCCCTGGCTGAGCAGGCTTCATTCCCAGCTCTGACAACAGCTCGAGGATCAGGCCTGAGCAGCGAATGTAAAATCCCCTAGCTGGCCTCTCTGTTAATGCAAAATCAGATCTCCTTCAGGAGCTGAGATGAGGTGGTAAAAGAGATACTCAAGCTCCTCTGCTGCAACTCACACCATGCTTGGTAGGGATGATGGAACGCGTAGATAACAGGAGCTACTGACCATCATTCACATGATGATCACTTTATACATTAAAAACAGATAACCAAGTTGGAGGAAAAACCATATTCAGAAAGAAACTTGCCTGCCACAGAGATGTAGCTCAAAACTGGGCAGCTATTCTCCAAAATAAATACTCATGGTATGCTGGTGCATGCTTTGGAGTTTGAATTGCAACACTGGTTCTCCCAGTACCATGCTAATAGGTGTTTTTCTGTAGAAGCTTTGAGCAAAGAACTGGAAAAGCAGAGACTGTAGCCATGAAGAGCAAGGCTTTGCTTCCCCTTTATGCCAGACACCTGGGCATCAGCAGAAAAGGAGGAGAGGAAATGTAGAGGGAAGGTTACAGCTCTCACTTTTTCAAGGACTAAGATAGCAAAATTGTAGTGCTGCCCATTACAATTCATTTTGGTATTCATGAAGTTTAGATTTATCACAGCCAGAAACCTAAAGAGACTGCTCTCCTGGATGGGCTGATGTTTTTCACATTGCCTTGATGCAGCAAACTGTCTCACGAGGTCAGGGAGAAAGCAGTTTGTAGAATTAAGCCTCTAAGCAGCAGATCGCCAGCATGCCAAGAAATGGCTATGTGCTCTCAATGGACGGCATCCTGAGGGAGCTGAAGTTGCTGGTCCCATGACTAGGACCATGCTACCAGTAATCTCTGTATACATTGCCATCAGACCCCCTTCCTACAGCAATAAAGAACTGGAAGGGAACTGCTCTCCATCGCAGACCTGGCTATTTTCAATCCATCTGGGTTGCACCTAACATGAATTGGTATCAGTTTATCAAAATCCAGAGCAGAAACATCACATCTGAAGTCCCTTTGGTCAAAACATAACAATTATTAATGATTAGCAAGTAAACATTATTATGAGGCTAAATTACTATATGATGCTAATCAAAAGGTCAATTCCTCACCTTAGAGCAGTGCCTTGACAATTGTGCTCCGAGTCACTTAAAGGTTTCAGGAGGATTTTCCTGGTTTTAAACAGAAGCAATACACTCAGCCGTACCAATCCTATCTAGTTTATCCCTGCATTTCAGAAAAGCAACTTCTTTTTACGCAACTAACAATCAACAACATGCAAAAAACCTGCAACGAATAGGGATTGAAATCCTAGCTCCACTAACTGGGAATATCCATCACCTCTTCTACTGTCTGATCCCCTCCAACAGGACCTATTCTGCCCCTGAAGAACGTGGCACAAAATGGATATATGGCAGCACTGAGAAGGGCCACATGAAGCCACAAGCCATTGTGTGGGATTTAACCCTGCACAACACCCTTGCAAGATGCTCTGGCACCTGTGCTAAGATCACAGATGTGAGAAGAATTGAAGTGGACACAGAAAAGCAGTGAGAGGTATAGCTATGAAGAAACAAACACAGGGAGCAAAAACATGAAGCTTTAAAAGCAGCCAGTGCACTGGATGAGAGGAGGAGTAGTTCAGCACAAGGGGATATCTCAGCAGATGGGGCAAGTCCTGCTGTGGGGTACATCACCCTCATCACCTTACTGGTGAAGATGGTGAGTCTAGCAATCCATCTATGCAATATGAAAATGCTGTTATGTATCCATATTAAATGTATGATAAATAATTTACATGTACAGATGCCATAACAACTACAGAAAATGCTTCAGCCTGAAATCAGCAGCTCCTGCAGCGTGGCAGGACAACCCACCTCCCTTGGCACAACAGCCTGGGGCGCACAGCGCTGCTGCTCCAGGCACTAGCTTTACTCTAACCAGTAACAAGATACAGATTGTGTGTTGCACTATCTCATCCTGAATCCAGACTCAGTATATGCCTGACCCTGATACCCTTCAATCACCTGAGTGCGCTGTGCCAATGCTCACCAGCTCCAGCTAGACCTGCCATAGTCACCCAGCCCGCAGCAGCAAAGGCATGGCCTGGGGCTGTAGGTGCATCCTGAAGGCAATGCTCCCTGGGGTGATACATGCCAAAAGCAATCACCCACCAAGTTCCAGATGGTGCTTTGTGCTTCTCTCTTTTTTTTGCTGCTGGAGGCTACTGCCATAGACTGGCACCTCATCTGTTTTTAAGCACTGATGAATTTGTGTGGAGACAAGGCTTCCAGGCAGCTCGGCACAACAGCTTTATAGAGGATATGGTGGAGGACCTGCCCTCGGAGCAGCCAGAAGAGATGCTCTACTTCCCTGCCCTGGGGACCCTTGCTCAGTGCATCCCTGAATGGAGAGCTGCCGCTGACAGCCAGACAGACACAAAGTTGAGGTGTTTGGTCTTTTACTCTTCACTACACAAACCCTGCAGAAGACCGATCAAGACAACTATCTGCTGAACATGGACTGCCTGGGCAGTGGGCATCCCCATAAAAGAACAAGGATGGGCTTTTGGAGTCCTGAGGTTCAAAGTATCTGAAAACGATCCTATTTAAAATTCTTCCTAGGCTAAAACATCTCATATCAATGTTCAGGGTTCCAGGAGTCCAACAACAATAAGATCATGTAGCATCATGAGTACTGGGTCTTTACACTGTTGTTATGTGAACAATAAATGTTTTTCTTTCTTCTTGCTGGGAAGCCAAATGAATCCTAATTCTTTTCCCAACCATAACAGACAGACTGCCCTGGCTACAGACCTCGATTTCTGATACATCAGCTGTAATAGCAATTGCCTTTAGAAAAGTGATTACTGAGGCTTTGGGGGCTCCCACCAGACCCAGTGCACATCAGTGAGAACAATTAGGTTTTTTTCAGGATGTGTATCACACCTAATAGAAAACATTAACTCACGTTACAAATATTTATAAAAAGTCAGGTATAATTAAGCAATCTGCAATTTAAAATTAACAATCTAAAAATTCAGCCACGTAGACAGAGAGCGTTAAATGTAACTGCCGTTAATGCGAGCTGATTTAAACAGAGATAATACAGCAGCAACAGGAAAAGGCAGTCAATCACATTCCCTGCCATTAACATCCTTCTCCATGTGGAATATTACTCCATGCAACCTTCAAGCTGCTCTGCTGTGCTGGTGAGTGCAGAAGAGCCGTTTGCCTGCAGTCTGCTCTGTCCAGAAGGAGGGACAGAGCATGTCTCATGGCGAATGGAGTCAGCTTGCTCTTGAGCATTTTGAATCACTGCCTGCAACCCCACACAGCTATTTGCAGACACTGTATGTTACATGAACCCCAACATTTTGTGTATGGGGCCCTCAAGAGTCCAGTGCTGCCCTAAGGGTCTTGCACGGTGTTCATGAAAGCACCACTAGCTTTCCCCCAGCTCCACTTCCAGGCTTCATCTGCTGTCTCTTAATTATCTTTCTCTAGAGCTCAGTATGGATGGAGCCTCCAGCCAAAGCTTTTCCACCCCCATAGGGGGGAGAGCTGGTTTTCACACTGTTTTACTAATTATTATTTGTATTTAAAGCCAAATAAAGCACTAGTTGCCCAACACCTTCATCCCAACCCGGGCTGGACTACCTCAGCTTTGGCACATGCCAGCATGCAACACAGCTGGAGAAAAGGGAGAAGCACCCACCATCTCTGAGCCTTGGAGAGCAGGCAAGGGCAGGGCTGGAATGCCAGGGGAGATGGCACAGCAGAGTTCCATCAACAAAAGAGGACTGGCTCGGGAACAGGACATGGGCTGGGTGGTGTGTCAGACCACACTGTAGCTGTGTGGTCATTCTTCCAGACAGCTCCTCTCTGCAAGGCGCACTCTCATCTCCTGCTTTTTGGGAAAATGTGGTTTCAAACTACATTCAGTAAGGCATGAACTCTTCCCTTTGAAACTGCTACCAGGGCAGGAGGCTTTTTTGCATGAAGTTAAGGAAAATATATTGGATACTCAGACACTACAGCATTACAGTCTCTGCTATTGTTGAGGTCCCTTGGGGCTTTCTGAACATCAGTGCACTGCAAAAATAAGGTGATAACCTGCTCTCTGATCCCATTTCCTCTGTATTCCACCCTCAGTCTTCTCTCCAAGCTTCTACTGAGGGCAACACACTTCATATGCAGAAAAGATGTACAAAGAGTAGTGTACAATATGCAGCTGAAATCCAATGTTAGCCAGAGTGCAACCGTGACTGCAAGCCTGCAGCATCGGTACCTGCCTATCTCAGAAAGCAGCTGAGGTTCATTTTAGAAATGAAGCAAAACTTCAATGAAGAGATTAAAGAGAAAAGCAATGCTTGAAGCATTCTCACAGGATTCAGAGTTTTTAGCATTCCGCTCTGTAAGCAGGTCAAAATTGTGTTGCTAGAGCCACCCTTTTTCTTCAGATGAAGGTACCATCAGACCCTACCAGCTATAAAACCACAGGAATATACACATATGAACCTATAGATGCAATTCTCCCCCTCTATTTCTTATTAATGTAGTAAACCCATGGAAATCAAGGGAGGGAAAGCAGTGCTTAGGGCACTGGAAAAAATAATGCATGGGTGCAACCATCAACAGCGTCAGCTTGCTGCCAAGAAGAGCAGCAGCTCCTTCTGCATCCCTCTCTCCCTTCAGCTGGAGTCAGGGGGAAAAACAAGAAAAAGCAGCTCCGATGGGACTGACGGCCCAAATACTGCAAGTTGTTAAGGAAGGTGGAGGACAGCAATAGAACTCTTGCTGGCACAGCTGGGAAATGCGCTGATACCTGTCCCTGCTGCTTCACAGATGCAAAGGAATTAACTGAGGATCACACTGTGACCTTGCATGAAAGCTGAGGGAATAACTTAGTCATTTGGCTTACAGGCTGAGCAAAATCCACAGCAGATGCCACCCCTTCAGAAAGCACTCATTTGCACAGTTCTCACTACATTTTCTGAAATCTAAAAATCCTAAGCTGTTCTGTTTCTAAAATGGTCAGATCCATCTCTAATCCATCCTCTCACTCTTTTTTGGGAGGGGATTTAGAGTGGAGGACAAAATATTCCTGAACAACTTCACCAGTTCCTTAAACATCTGAAGGATGTTTAATTCATCCCAAATCTGCCTACATGACAAACCACGCGCAGGCTTACTCCACAGGATGCGCTTGCTGAAAACCAAGAGATGCGGGATAGCCTCTTCCATATTCCACCAGGAGAAATCCAGCAACTTGCCTGTCTTCTCCAGACCCATTTTCATACCTCGCTGAACACCTCCAAGCTGTGCCAGATGTATGTTTCTGTCATAGGTAAAATGAATGGAGAGAAAGCAGCCAAATACAAGATGCTGCCTCACGGAAGCAGGAGACCAGCTGAAAAAGGAACAAGTACCTAAGCCTGGGGAGTTGAAAATGGTCGAAGCAGAAAATCCTTCTCTTTAAGTTGATTTATTTCCCCTCTCCAGCTAAACCTGTTTGCCCAGCAGGCAAGGACAACAGTTGGTGCTGAAGCAGAGGCAGCAGAGGCAATGCTCACTTGCAGTACTGGGCTGCATTACCATTGCTCATTGCCATCACTGGCAGGACGAACAGAAACCTGGCACAGACCTGTCGCCACTCCTTGTGAACCATCTCCTTTGCAGGTGCCCCTCCAAAATCAGTGCAGGGGACACATTATGCAGTAGCTGCTTTGCAAGGCTGGCACTGAAATGAAGGCAATCCCATCCCCACCCCGATCATCACACAGAGTTATTCAGGTTTATGCTGCTGGTCGCTTTCTTAACAGCACAATGACACACAGTAAAAATATTTGCCATTTGGACTAGATTTCATGTTTAAAAATGTGTAACAAATAATTACTTGCACAGCACAAACCTTATAGCTTCTGCTTCCAAGCAGATGGGAATTTGTAACCAACTTCATCTGACAAAGCAGTGTCCCCTCATCTGCACTGCCATGCGGCATCCATGCATCCCAGTTCTGCTTCCTAACCCAGGTATTTCCATAGCGAAGGCTTTTGGCTGCAGGTGACCAGGGAGCAGCTCCAATCTGCCTGGCTGCAGGGCTCCTTTTCGGTGCCCACCCCAGCATTCCTGAAGACTATAATGAAATAACCAGCCTAAACAAAGTTCAGTTAAATAACTTAACTACTTTGATTCTATATTCAGCACTAACACTAATACTTTCATAGTGTCCAAAATCTGCCCTGCCACATGAGGCTGATGGGCTCCCAAGCCAAAATGAACTGCTAGTCCCTCCCTAGTAAAATTCATCCTACAGTCGCTATGTTAAGGCTGTACCCTCCATTAAAACTCAAACTTCCCCAACAGAAAAATATTCAGCGTATCCTTTCGGAGAGAGAAAGGCCGACACAACCTTTGCCCAGTTCTTCCGGACTATCACAAGCACAGGGAACAACGCCTGCTTTGATCCTGCAGTTTAACTGCGCTTGTACATGTCTGGTTAAAGATCACTCTAATACATTTGCAAACAGACCATTTCCCCAGGTAAGCAAAACTATTAGTCCTTCCACATGACTCCCAAGACCTTCCCAACACAGATCCCAGATCTGGATACAGCAGAAGTCTTTCTGCAGCCCTATAAAGGCTATTCCCCAATGTTTCCTGAGGTTTTCCAGTAGAGAGGATAAAAAAAGGAGCTGAACACCCTCTAAGGCTTGGTATAAGTTACCCTGGAGGATCCAGGTTTGCATCCTTAGAAGAGCAGGGGTACCAAAGTTGTTTCAGATAGAAAGCAGAGTAGGCAAACTGCTGTAGCAAAGCAGAACTGGCCTCATCTCCAGTTCAACTGCGTCCATACATCCTCCCCAGGAGAGGCAGCCGGGAGGGTTTCACAAGACATGCCAAGGCAGCTGGAAAAGCTCTCCACAGAAAACAGCGTCATCGGAGCACAGGGATGGATTTTGCTCCACCTTAAGGCAGGAATCGTTACAGCCTGACACAGCTTTACAGCAGGCAGGTACTGTCATGTCTGAAAGGCAATGCTCCTGTTTCATGCTGAGCTCCATTCTGCTTGATGACTTTCTCTGAGCCCATCCCTTCCTGTTTTTTGCTGTCAGCTGCTGTACCAGCACTTCCCTTCTGTGGGGTTCATGTTGGCATAGGCCTATTCACATCAGTTTGTCCCCACTGATTTTCAGTTACATCTGATTTAATGCTATCAATGGGCATTTACTCCTTTTCCAGCAGGACTTGGACCCATTTTTCTTTTCCCCTGCTCACCAGCACCCCTCACTAACAGCCTCACACAGCCCTCCCCAGCAGCCTCTACAAGGAGAACTTTAATTATTAATGATTCTTATGAACTCTCTGTCTTTGAAGAGGAGTGATTTACTTTCGATTGATACCCAGTAATTTCACGCAACAGTGGAGAGGGATTCCCTTCTGCTGTGGCACGCTGGCATGGCATGAAGCCTTAAGGGGACAGATGTGCTTGCTCTCCTGCCCTTGTGCCCTGTGCTGCCCTTCCCTAAATCGTCTTGTGCATCTATCACTGCCCTGACTGCAGATGACATGAAATTTAAGACACTGCTATTGACTTCACCGTGCTTCATGTGACACCGATAACCACTGACTGGGCCTAAACAAAATGTACTTTGATTGTCATCATCCAGAAAATCACTCTTATTATGAAGCAGACCAAGTCTTCCAAGATCACTAACAATGATGCTTAGATCAAGTCCATACTCTGACGTTACAAGACCCATGTTTCTGCCGGTATATTTAGGATAGAAATAGGTTTTTTTGTTCTGTTTGTTCATCGATGCTACCTATGTTCTTAGCCACACAATAGATGAAACTGCAACTGGCATTATGATAGGAAAGTTTAATGATCCCAATTATCTTCTTGAATGTATGTTTGGCTATTTTCATCCACAGAAATAAGACTTCTACTGACTGCCCCATGCCCTCAGCTGTTTTGCAGTCTCCATACATAAAGGCAGAACAGATTGACCAAGCAATGACCCTGAATAATTGCCTACGTTAACTAGTGATAAAGAAGATCAGGAGTACATGGCTGGTGAAAGAAATGCATGGGAAAAGAGCAGAATCACCTCCTGCCACTGCCCAGGGACCACAGCAGCACAACATTTAGTCAAACCATTAGCAAAACTAGTGTCCAGTTTTCTCCCCATGCTTTGCTAATGACCACACTGTTAGTGGGGACTTAGCTGTCAGAAGAAGGCTCGTGTACCAAGCTCAAAGAAACCATTGTGAATACTGCTGATGTTCATGGGAAAGGCAGAGTTTGAAACAGACCCTTTCCCAATACTGCTGCTGAACACTCATGCATAGTTACCATCATTTTTATTACGCATCTTTGATAGCATATAATCCAGTATTCAGGGTGCATTGCTCTTCTATTAATCTAACCTGTATTATTCTTTCTAACGCCGTTCCCCCAGCAGATCCAAGCCGTGATGCTCTTGTCTGACCTGACAGTCATTCTCCTCCACAAAGTTATTTTGGAATCATTTTGACAGTGGCAGCCACAGCTCCTTCAGCTAATTTACATTCAATTGCTACTTCACCATCTGAGCACAACTGTTCCCAGCCAAAAATCTATTGGTAAGGAGAAAAAGGGCAAGCAAAGGGAAAATCCACTGTGAGAAAGGTAAATGAAGAACCGAGCTACAAGGTGACTGAAAATAGCTGCTTGATATTTTACATTTTTGAGAATTGATATGCACAGGGAAGGAAGATGCAGAATGAGACCTCAAGCCACAAGGAGACAGCAAGCACAATGATGAGGGCCTGTTGCTGATATTACAACCCTGAATCAGAAACAATAAGCACTGGGTTTTAATATGAGTTTAAAACATGAAGTGCTGCATTTGGCAAATGACCTTCTCATCAAATGTAACAGACATCACCCAAATTAACGAAATTATTGTGTCAATAGTTTCTCCATGAAACCACATCTCGGTTTTGCAGCTATTTTATTAGTCCTGGTCTCAGCTCTGTACCCAAGCATGCAAAACTCCTGGTAATGGCAGCCAAACACATGCCTGCAGCTCATTTCACCAGTGTTGTACAACATGAGCTCGCCAGCAACCTGGCAGAAATACCAGCAGGATAAATGACTGGTGTTGAGAACAAATAAAGAGACCAATTTAATTACTCTACTATTTGATTTTTACAATTTGAACTACCAAAAAAGCTTTCTCGCTGTCATCTCTGTGCCTAGCTGGGTCGCAAGAACAGCTAGTTATACTTAGCAGAACTCCCCACAGAAGTGGAAGCTTATGGTCCTCAACTTGGGAACAAAGAAACTCTTCACTGATGCTCCTGCGAAGGAACAGCCAAGGAATAAAGCCTTACACTGAGTGCCAGCACTCAGGGCTCACATACAACTCTTTTCACTCCCCTGCCATAGCTATCAACATTTAACACCTACAGACCCCAACTTTACAGTACCTACAACGAAACAGATGCCACTGATGTCTGACTTTGAGCTGGCTGCTCAAAAGGTGTATGCCTCTCTCCCTTGCCTTCTAAGTCTTCCCATATCACATGGGGAACTTCAGCTCAATATTGCCTTTAATCTCAAAATGCTCTTTGGAAGGAATGGCTGTTAATGCCACCATAATCTTTGTTAAATAGGAGATGCAATCATTTTCCCCTCTTTCATTGCAATGATGTTTCTACAAAGACTTCACACTAAATGACAAAGAATACTGTGCCATCACTTCTCCCATCTTCTTACTGTCCTCTATTTCAGAGACAAAAGAACAGGACCAAAGACTACAACATGCACAGATCACTCCTGCTAGGAAACATCAATGCCATCCTGCATTGTGAAACAAAGTCTGTGTGCTGGAGGCCAGCACGGTTTTTATATGACTTCAAGCTACTATAGCTGCCTTTTAAATACATGAGACAATGTATTTGAAGCTGTCTTGCATGTAATTCCCTATTGAACTTGCATTCTAATTCCTCAAAACATAAGTAGAATAAGATGTTCCAGAAAAACCACAGTATATTGAACATGAAAACTCAATACTGAAACAGAAGTAAGGAAGAGCTTACATAAGCTGCATTTCTTGTAGTTTGGGATATTGAGACTGAGCCTTTGAAATGCATGAAATCTAGTTTGTTGATCATTTCCCAGTTTATAGTCAGCTCAGTGGGAACAAATACGTGCCTACTTTGATATCGTTTTGAAGAACGCTCTTGGCATCTCATTTCTCTTAAGAAATATATGTGTTCTCTTTTTATTTTGGTACTCCTTTAGATACAAACTGGAAGACTAACCCAGCTGTATTTTATATTCATGCAGTATTTTCTATGGCCTGATGCATCTGACTCCCAAAGTTTCTTCCAAACTAAAAATGACACTGTCTATCACATCCCAAGCTGTGGCATGAAGCATTTGTCAAGTAACACAGAAACACTGGTAGCCTGACAAATGAAACACAGGGAGTGGAGGAGAGGACTGATGAATAACGCATCTTTTTATTGAAGTAATTCTCTTTTCTGGAATACTGAATGGAATATGGAAAAACACATCTTTCAGAAATAACATTAGAGAAAACTCAGTAAAATATTAACACAGAACCTTCAAAATATTCACTTAGTGGATGATGTATGTCACAAGAACGAGCTCTCTATTTAAGACTATAAAAAGAAAACTGAAAGAGTAGTGTGCAACATTAGGGTAGCATAGCTCAGTGAAAACCAGGCTCTCCAATAAGACATTGCTGGTTGAAATGAAGAGCCTGAAGCTCCAGCACAAGCCTCCAGCATGACCACGTATAACCCCTATATGTGCAATTATCTTTCTATTTCGCTCATGAGATTGGCATTGAATGTTCCTCTGGAAAGCAACAGGATTTCAGGGATAAAATACATGATTGAGGGTTGATGTGCTGAAAAGCACTGAGGTTTTCATGTGGAATTCAAATTGCATTTAAAGACCTACATACAAAATAAAATTCTAGCGGCTGCATTGTATTTCCAGTTAAAAGGAAGAGAAAGAGAGGCATTAACATAGTGCAGGGTCATGCACCAGTTATGTCTTATTAAGTATTCCAGCCTTCCTTAAGATAAGCATCACATATGGGTTCTTTTGCAGCTAGCAGTTCCTTGCTTAAAGGGAGAGAGAGTTCTGGATAACACCCCTTCTGTCTCCCATGGCCTCCTGGGCTGATTGACAGGAACATGTACTGCAGGGAACAAATGCTGCTCAAAGGGAAAAACAAGATTGCTTTCTCCAAAGGGGGCCATTGGGGTCATTTCTTTGTCGTGTGCTCTGCTCCCCATCTCTGGTTGAGGGAAAGACAAAGAGGAGGAGTGACATTTTCCTTTCCTAATGAAGCCCAGGACATGCTGCGGAACTCGTTTTTACATACAGCGCTTGCACTGAATTCAAACTTAGGGAAGCAAGAAAGATTGCTTGAAATAAACATGGCATTTTGAGAGCTGAATCCCACCTCTGGGAATCAGATTGCGTGGAAGTCCAACTCAGGATCCACGCTCCAACACATCTCAGTTATATTTTAGGTTGGGGTTTTTTTTTGAGATTAGCAATAAACATCTCATTTTATAGATCATCTTTGGCTACTGCTCTGCCGCAATGGACAAGATCAGGCTTGGCTTCTCTTTGGGCAGACCCACCAAGTGATTTGAGACTGGGCCACCCTGCACAGGGACAACATGCCCCATAAGATCACTGGGGTTTTTCCAGCACAAAGCTGTTTCCCTGAATTCATCAGCTTCCCTCAGCAGCCTCCTCTCTGCCAATACAAAGGTAACACCCGTGGGGTTTCTATTTTGTGCCATCCCAAATCTCCTCTCCACTGAGATATTTCAAGCTATAATTCCTGAATGTTGTCACATTTAATGATGCTCAAGAACTCTTCCTATTTCTTTTCTTGCAAAACCTTCCTCACTGCTCTAGCATCAATGCCTGCACAGCTGTGCCAGGAATGGCCATGTTCCTGGCCCTCCCCTCTGCTCTAATCTATTCTTATGATAAAGCTCAGAGGTAGAAGCAGATGGGCACTTGCAGAGGCAGCAGACACCCAGTTAATAACCTCAGGGCCAAAGTGCTTCCCTTCCCAGAGACCTCTGCTAGTCTGCAAATGGCAGCATCAGCACATCATTAACTACTTCGATCCTTCATACTCTTCCCCAATTGCTCTTACATAGAGCCAGGAATTCACCACTCAACTTATTCTTTCCAAAATGGAAGGTGATGGTAGGAAAATGGAATTAATAAATATCCATTTGAAATGAGGCCTGATCTGATGGAAAAAATTTATCTGCCTAAGCAGCAGGTAAGTCATGTGAGCAAGTAGATTTTCAGTGGAAAAAGAGAATGAGCAGTACCTAAATAAAGGGGTTAAGGTAGATTGAAAATGTCAAGTCATTGATATTTTATGAGGTAACCATGGTTATTTTTACAGGTTGAGAGAGTTGGGGTTGTTCAGCCTGGAGAAGAGAAGGCTCCATGAAGACCTTAGAGCAGCTTCCAATGCCTAAAGGGGCTACAGGAAAGATGGGGAGGGACCCTTCATCAGGGCATGTAGGGACAGGACAAGTGGGAATAGCTTTAAACTGAAAAAGGGGAAACTGAGATTATACATTAGGAAGAAGTTCTTCCCTGTGAGGGTGCTGAGGTGCTGGCACAGGGTGCCCAGAGAAGCTGTGGCTGCCCCATCCCT